>APFE030564519.1:153416-166898 GCA_000404065.3 Pinus taeda | reverse complement strand
CGACGGCCAGCGGGCAGCCCCCCCGCCCCACCCCAATAACCCGATGGTCTGTAGGGTGGTAGTGCTACTAGGGTTGGGTGGGGGGCATTGGTTGGGCTGCCATGGTGGGCTAGAGGGCCGAACCCAATGGTCGGCTTGGTTGGCCAGCCGATTTTAAGGGTGCGGCGGTAGGGCGATGTATTTTTTAAATTTATTTTTATTTTTTTCGAAATTGTTATGGTTTATAAAATTAAGTATCATTTATCCTTTTCATTGTTAATTTAAGTTACTATGTTTTTGTCATTTACTGATTTATGAATGTCTTTTTTTAGAAAAATGGCATCAAAGAAGATTTATGTGAATCTTTCTAGACCAAAAACTCTTAAAGGTGGATCTTCAAAAAAAATTGGTGAATGAACCCTACCTGAGTTGATGGCTACAAATCTTTCAAGTGCCTCAAATGATAAGAAGATGATTTCATACTGGAAAAAATCAAAAGTAGTGAAACTTCCATCAAAAGTTAGGTATGTGAAATAAAGAGAAATCCAAAATGTGCAGATATATCTATATGTTGATATACCTAATGATAATGGAATTTATGATGTGATGGGAAGAGTCAGAGACGTGTTTGATACCGGATAGTGAAGTTGTTTACATACTTACAAAACTGCCCAAGTCACATGAAAGGATTAAATACCAGTTACCATATTCATTGTATGACATGAGAGAGGTATCTACAAAGTTGTGTAAACAAATCGTAAATGAGATGAAACAAAATATCATAAGTATTGTTATTTATATTTGTGTTTTACGTTCTTGTAACTGGCTCACTATATTTTTTTAACTTTGTTTTTATTGACATATGATATTTTGTTTGGCAGAATTTTGTTGAAAGTTTTCAATTAGGTTGGGAGGCATTCATTTCATAGAGCATTATATTATGCAAGTTGTCAGCAGTTTCTACTTAGTGTCAGAAGAATATATGGCAAACAAGCAAAATGTAGTAATTCATGATGCTACAAAACTACATCCAAGGGATAAAAAAAAGCCTCTAGTGGATAAATCTAGCAATGGTAGACAAGCTACTTTTGAAGATGAGGAAGTTGAAACTGGCAATGAAGAATATGTTGTTACTGAGGATGACATTGGAATTGAAAAGAGCCATAAAAGACCAAAAGTAACCAATGTCCAAGAATAAATTTGTTACAGTTAGTGATGAGAATGTTATGAAGAATAAAATTAAAGTTGAATATTTTAAAGTAGACATTACCAACAATCAAGAACCTAGTGAAACTTCAAAAGAAAGTAGAGAAATCATTACACCAGGAGCTGATTTAGAGGATGGCATTATCAAAACAAAACAAAATGCCATTCGACAGAACTTGACAAAGAGAAACTTAATTGAGGGTGGTTGTACATTTCATCTTAATTTCAAACAAATATATAAGGCAAGTGAAGGACAATGTCAATATCAAATTAGAAAGCCACACCATCTGCATGTTCACAACTTGAAGACATTGATGAGGTACAATCCATATGCTCATGTGGTTAATTATGTGCTTCTTGTTGATCCAGTTCAAGTTCCCAACAAAGAAGCATTTGATACATCAAAATGTTTTGAATACAATTAGTATGTGCTTGGGGGGGAACCATTCTGTAGAAGCTCAAAGACAATTGATGGAGGAATATCCCAATAACCCATGTTTTGAAACAATGAAATGTATCATTTATGCTGGTTTATCAGATACAAAAGAAAAGTTAGTGGCATGGGATCATAATTCAGATGATGAATATAGGATGTCGATGACTTTCATCCAAAGGGTTAGATTTATTCATAGTGAAATTGAAGAAAAATTTGCTGAGAATAGGATAAATGTTACTGTAGATTTCCAAAAGGAATTTTGTATGGAAATAGGCTATCAAATTGAAGAGAAAATCAATTCAAAAGGCAGTAAAGGCAGAAACTTTAGTGATTTATTTAGAGGTGTTGATAACATTTTACAGTTGGAATTTGAACTAGAGAGATATGGGAGTTGATTAATGAGATTTTTAGCATGCGGGAGAACATTGGCATTAAAAACTAGAAGGTCAAAAAGTCTAAGCCATTGATATGTAGCAAGAGTAAATCAGGTCCTGAAATGAAGCAGCTTCCAGAAGATATGACTATCACACCTTGGAGAGCATTGCAAGGAGTGAAGGATGAAAAACTTGTCAAAGCAATATTATCTCGTGTGAGGTTAGGGGAATTATCATTGGAGGAGATGTCTAAGGAATTTCAAAAGTAAGTTTGTTGAATTATTTTTATTTATTTCTAGATTATAATTTTCTTTTAAATATAACATATTGTTCTTGGTAGTATTTGTTATACATATCATTATATGAAGATTTTTTAGTTTATTTATGCAGTCACAAAGTTTAAATGAAAATTCAAGAACAAATGGTTAAATTGTTGAATGAAGATAGTTCGGATGATGTTGTATGCAACTATCAGATTCAACTTCTACATCAACATTAAAAAAAATTATCTTGCATTTAAAAAGGTATGTTGATTTATACATTCATTTTTTTTCATCTGTATACTATTTTTAATTTATAACTTACACATATATTTGTTTATTTTATAAAAGATGAAGAAGGATGATAATGGAGCACCAGATAGCTTCAGAACCTCTATTGAGAAAATAAAGATCGAAAGACTGAAGAAGCAATGTCTTAAGAATGTTGAACTTGATCCAACTCCTACTCATTTCATTTGGAATGGGCTAGACACTATTCAATATGAAGTAATACAAGGTGACTGTGAAGACATTGCTAAACTCATACCTGAAAGGAATTATGCCCTAGTTATTGCAGATATTCCTCATGGTTTCAATATTCCAAACATTGACTATGATAGTGACCCTTATACTTATCAGGCTCTTAGTAAAGTTGTTGCAGGATATCTAGAAGTCACGTCATCACCATTATGGAGATTTGTGACATTTCATTCAGACACACAATTGGCAATGCTATTGTCAAGCTTCAAGGGGAAAACAAATTCAAGGATGAAGCTTACATGGTAAGACGTTTAAAATGTATATTTGATTAATGTTAAAAAATTAATTTATGTATAAGTTAATTGAACTTGTACTATTTCATGTTACAGGAAAAAGTCAAATCTTCTTAACTGTGAAGATCAACCATTTATAAATGATTGTGAGTTCATCCATATCGATAGTTTGGCAAAAGATGATAGCTACATGTCTATGATTTTTAATCGGGTAGATGGAAAGAGTCATAACCAAATATTGAATTATGATGTTGTTGTGAGAAAACTAACATATGAAGACAAAGAAGAAAAAGGAGATATAGTTAACATTTATCAAAAACCACGGTTATTGATTATAGACATATGTTCAAATGAAGGAGATTGGGTTTTGGATTTTTTTTTTGGCTTGGGCAAGTTTTATTATAAGGAATTGAATTTCAATATGTTATTTATTAATTTATATGTCATTGTACTAATTTACTTTATTATTTATTTTGTGCTTGATAATTAGGTACAACACTAGCACATTGCCTTCAAAAAGGAAGAAATTGCATTGCCATTGAAAAAGATCCAATACAATGCAATTTTATTCAACAAAGAATTAATGCTCTTCAATTTCTTCCAGATGCAATGCAATAAATTGGGTTGAAGAAAGGGGACTTTAGTGAATCACGCGTGACAAAAAAAACAAAGGAACCCCAACCACCATTACACGGAATGATTAGAAAGGCATACATTGGAAGATTTGCAAACATCAAAGATCCATTAAAGGAAAATGAGAAAAATGAAGCAGAAAATATTGTGGAAGAAGACAATGATAAAACTCCAGAGGAAGAAGAGCTTGGATTACATAACATTGTTGATTAAATTTAAGTTATGCTTGGAAATCAAGCTCATTTTTTATAGCTATTAATTAGTTATACTTGTAATGTTTTTACTTTGACATCTTACAAGAAGAATAAGCACTCAATTAAGGTTGTTATGCATTCAATATTTGTATTATGTGATTTTCGCATTATTTTTTATGTTAATCATTATTTTTTGAAAATAAAAAGTGATTATTATAATTATTTGACGTGAAATTCATAAAAAACACTATTATTTAACCATTTTTAGTTAAAATTTTCTTAGAATAATTGTGATTTTGACATGTCATCTCTAGCAGAAAATTACAAAAAATTATCAAAACATGTACTTTTTTAGTTATATTTATGTTAAAAATGGTTTTTTTTGTCAATTGTTAAAAATTATTGTTTTTTAGAGACAATTTTTTCATGTGGATTGAAATATTAATTAACGATGTCTAAATATGTATAATATCAAAAATTTGAAATATCAACCTTCTTCTTTAAATATGAAAAACAATAAAAACCTCACTAAAAAAAAATTAAAATAAAAACAAGAAAATATGAAGAAGAAGACCACTTCAAAAATTATTAAATTTAGAAAATAATTATTTACATTTCATACATTAGAAAATTTAAAGTCAAAAAATAGGTCTTTTAAAAAAAGGGTTTGATGCAGAATTACCACCTTTTGAAATCAGCATGAAAATCACTACCATTCTAAAATGTAATGTACATAAAAAAATTTCAAGTGCCAAAAACTATGCTCTAAAAAAACATGTGTGTTCTACATCACCCCTTTCATAATCAGGTCACTTTTTTGCTATCTCTATGAAACGGGTAACAATATCAGTTCTCGTTTCAAAGTTTACATTGTTCACATCATATGTCATTTTTTTCACTTACTTGGCATGTGTCGACTTGTGGTGCTACCACATCATTTACTTGTAGGTCCACCTAGTTTGCTAATTGGACTACCACATTAGCTCTATGGGTCCCACTAGGCGTGTTGACTTTGATGCCACGTCTCATATGTACAGTCTGCCATGTGGAATAATGTTGACTTTTACTTTTACCTTTTCCCATTTTGACTAAAACTTTGACTAAGCATAACTTTCACATATGAACTCGGATTCATGCATCATTTGTGTCATTGGAATTAGGAAGACAAGCTCTAGTCTTTAGTCCTAGTTTTGATGAAATATAAAGACTTCTATTTTTAAGCAATTCTGGAGCCAGTTATATCATCTAGTCTCTCTATTTAAAGGTTTATCTCTCATTTCTAGAGATTCCCTAGAGTCATGCTCATTGATTCCAAGAAAATGCTAGCAATACTTTATCAAAGAAGGATATATGCTTTTGTTTAAAAGGTTTCCACATCCAACCCCGTTGAAAATTTGGAAAAATAATTGGAATGACGATGTTATTGCTAAGGTCAATTACTTTTGTTGGCTATTGATCCATGGAAAGGTTTTAACTATTTAAAGCCTTTACATGAGGAACATACAAGGCCCCTCACAATGCACACTATGTAAATTTGAAGAAGAAATGATCCCTCATTTATTTTAATCCTGGTCCTTTTCTCCTTTTTTTGGTAACCAAAATTTAAGAAGGTATCTTATGTTAATTCCATTCCAGGTAGCTGGACAATAATATTTGATTTGTGGAAGTTTAATGTTCCAAGAGATAAAATTAAATCACCCCTCGATAGAAATAAATAGAGTCATATTCAAAGAAGAGACACCTTCCTTCCTCAGAGCAACCATTAACGAATAATGTCTTCTCTTCAAATCTATTGTTATTGGGGGCATAAATGCTTCAAATTGAGATGATTTATCCTCAGAGGAAAAGAATTGGATCAATTTTTTGTGTGTATTAGATCATGTTGTTAGCTTCACTATTCAACCCAATGGAGACTCCTTCACTCATCTTAAGATGGGGGTCAAAGAATTACATGTTTGGAATAATTTCCAAACTCCAACTCTCTTATGCTTTGACAATGCCTCAAGGGAAATCGAGGGGCAACCGGAGTAAGAAGGGTCATTTTCAGCCCCAAAGAACAATAGTTTTATAGCTTCATGTGGGGATTAGGAACATAAACAAACAACCAAGCTGAAATATAGGCTCTTTGGAAAGAAATCGACATTGCCATAAGCAAACGAATAAACAAATTAATAGTTCTTAGAGATGCTATGGTTGTTATAAGGAAGATCTCCAAGGTGATATCAGGTAGGTGAAAATTTCACTACTAAAATCCTATTGCAACAACTGGAATTATTTCCTCTAATTGTAATTAATTTTACAATTTATTGCTACGACAACAATGAAATAATCACATTGCAATATTCATAAAATTAATTCAGAAGATACACTGGAATATGAGAAAATACTAGTCCACACACACAAATATTTTTGGACAAAAGTCCCCAGAAAAACCCAACTTGGGAAAATCGGTGCAACCGCTAATGGTTTCAATTACTAATCAACAGTGAAATTCTTAGTATAATCTATGGATGCCCAACTGGCAATCCAATTAGAAAAATAAATTGGTTGAAATATCTATGAGCCATATACCTCAACAGCACACCTAATTATACTCCAACAACTGACCAAACTAGCTAGTTGTTCTGCCTCTGCGTGAGCCTTTGTGTAGTGCTTGCGCAGAACCCAACTCATTAAGCATGACTGCAAGAAAAATGATCTCCTGGATGAATCTGACTCTAGGAGAAATTTTCTTAGACCTTGGAGAATTTCCTGACCAAAAGCAACTCAGTTTCTCTTCCCTCTAGCAAAATCGATATGCCTCTGAAGTTAACTACGTTTCCTTTGTGCAACTCCTCTAGGAAATACAAAGCTTTTGTTATTGACTCTCTAGATCTGGAAGACTTCCTCTAGACTTACTATCTCTATCACTCATTATCTTTTCTTCCCTTGACTCTAAATATTTCAGAAACTATTGTTTCTCTCTAGAAAATCGAACTTCCCAAGCAAATTGATCTCAAGTGTGTGTTCTCCATCTACCCATGGGCTTCTTCTTATAATCTCATCTCGGGACTCCACTAGCCGAGGTTAAAACTTAGTCAAGAGCTAAGATTATTTCCTTGTTGATCCATGCGAGTTTCTAGATGATTCACTCCTTTCTACATTAGTATTGATTAATTAACCTCTTTTCCTAGGTTTAGACTTAGGAAATATTTAAAAATAGGTTAATAATCTAATTGAGACACTTACTAGTAGAATTTCTAGAAACGATTCTTGTTTTTGGATAAATCCTATCTTTTAGCCTCTTTGTAAAGTTTCGAGACTAGAACACCTTTGATGCTACAAAAAATAACACTCCCTCTCAGCAAGGAAAGTGTTCTAATGCTATACTACTACTACATCACCCTATCTTTGCATCACCCTCTATACACTATTGAGATCAGTCTACTATGTTTGACTATCTCTTCCCACCAACCATTACGAAAATCTGATGTTGCATCTATCTTGCTAATAACACTATTATAATACTAACAACTTTGCATCCACACTCCAACTCCCTCTCACGTGTTGCTACTAGAATTGTAACTACTGCAACTATGAAGCATCCCAAATATTGAATCAATTGTGTTCTTACCACATCTCTCTTATGAGAATCTGAATTCTAGCAGCATCTGCACTATCCATTAAGGAATCTACAGTGCTTCTGACTTTGCTATTGAGCCTCTTTCTCTATTGTCAACACTACTTTTCGCTCCTCATCACCTAACTACTACTATTCTGCAACTATCACTCTGAAATATAAGTGCATCAACTAACATTAATCTATCCTACTACTGAATAATGTGGGCCCCCATAGAAAGTTAATGATCCATGAGGAAGAAAACTCAATGGACCCTACCTAACCTCTGTGTTTCTCTAGGACTAGTATAACTCCATATCACCCCACTTCTCTCCTAGAGGTATAGATGCAAACATAGCAAATTATTCCTCCATCCTAGAGGATAACGTATCTATCTCTGCAGATGTTGCCACTTGTTCCTACTTATCCTGCTTGTCCTTCTTCCTAGGAGGACACTACATAATGTAGTGGCCAAGCTCACCACACCTAAATAACTTGAACTTGGATAGACCCTTCTTATTCTTCTTCTCCCCCTATCCCGGACTGGGACCCTTTGATGTTAGGGCCACATTCTCCTCTTCCTTCTCACACTTTTCCCTTATTTTTGCTCTTGCTAATGGTGCTCTTTAATAGTGCTCACCTCAACTCCTCCTTCTATAGCTCTAACCACATCCTATCGCATCTGGGTAAGTTGTCTCGATCTAAGATACATTGGAAAAAGACTTTCCACCCCTCAGAGACACTATTTAATGCTAACCATATGAGATGTATCAGTTGAGGTGCCTCCCCAACAGCTACAAGTTGATCTCAAACCTCTTGAATCCTATTGAGGAAGGGATCTATGCCTTCACCCTTCTGCAGCCTTATGCTTCTCAAATTCTCCTACAGGAACATCTTCCATTACTGGAAAGAATTTTCATATAGGTAGTTGAGAGAGTCCCACATTTCCTTGGCAATATTCTTTATAGATACATGCAGAGACTATATGGTCCCAAACTCCATCAAGGATAAAATTCCTTGCCTTTGAAATCTCTCTCCTATATTCCTTTAGTTGATCTACATCCTAGGGTAATGCCACTACATTATCCACATAGGTTTCTAGGCCATGTTCATTCAACAGGAAGGACATCCTGCCCTTCCAGATGACAAAGTTGGAGGCTCCCTCCAACCTATCTTGATGATATTTAAGCCTAACTATGACTATTTTTGAATCTAGTCGAAAATATCCCTCTTTCTTGTTGCTCGAATATTGAGTCTACTACATGCACTCCCTTATAGAGTGAGAAACTTGGCTCTTAGATCCTACAAATATGCAACTGGAAAATCAGATTTCTAAAATCCAAAACTCTATGAGAGAAATTCCATTTGTGTGTGCTTTTCTCTTCCACCTAGTGTTGATTATGTTGCTACAAAACCCTTCTGTGCCCAAATAAGGAATGTTCTTAGCAAAAATACTAGACTACTACTCCCTCTGCATGCTAGAATCACTATTTTTGGCAAGCCAATTTTTCTAACAACCTACACTGAAAAATCAAATTGTCCAGCAATTCATACTACCTAGATTAGGCTTTGCACAACCTCTAGAAATTATTCCTAGCGCTCCCTCTAAACAATGAGTTTCTGCTTCCACTTTTGAGTTCCCCCATCTAATCAAAATCACTCTAATACAATGTGGAAATTTCATTACGGAAATCCTAGTGCAACAAGTGGAATTATTTATTCTAATTGTAATTAATTTAAAAATTTATTGCTACAAAAAAAAAAGGAAATAATCACCTTGCAACCTTCACAAAATTAAATACTACAGAAGTTAAACTAGAATCTAAGAAAGTACTCGCACACACACACAAAAATTTGACACTGTTATTTTTGGACAAAAGTCCCTAAAAAAACTTAACTTGGGGAAACTAATGCAGCAGTTGAGGGTTTTAATTTTTAAGCAACAGTGAAATTCTGAGTACAATCTATGGAATCCAAACTAGAAATGGAATAAAAAAAATAAGATGGTTGAAATATTTCTGAGTCAAATACCTCAACACCATGCCTGATTCTGCTCTGATAACTACCCAAACTAGTCGGTCGTTCTGCCTCTGCACAATGCTTGCTTAGACCCCAACTCACTAAACCTAGAGCTATAAGAAAAGAATGGCATCCTAGTTGTCTCTACCTTTAGAAGAAATTTGCTTCACCTCCTAGAGAACTTCTAGACCAACAACAACTAAATTTCTCTTCCGTCTAGCAAAAACGATCTCCCTCTGAAGCTATCTACGTTGCCTTTGTGCAACTTCTCTACAAAATACAGCCCTTCTGCTGTCGACTCTTCGGATTTGGAAGACTTCCTTTGAACTCACTATCCCTACCCTTGCTATCTCTACTTCCCTTCTCTAGATCAAACTCTTCCAGCAATTGTTGTTGCTCTCTGGAAAATTGAACTACCCAAGGAAATTGATCTCAAGTGTGTATTCTCCATCTATCCGTCAACTTCTTATAATCTCATGTTGGGACTCCAATGGACAAGATTAAAACTTAATCAAGGCCCGAGATTATTTCCTTGTCGATCCATGTGATTTTCTAGATTATTCACACCTTTCTCAATTAATAAAGATTAATTAACCCCTTTTCCTCAATTTAGACTTCGGAAACATTTAAAAATAGGCTAATAATTTAATTGAGACACTCATAGGTGTAAATTCTAGAAATGATTTTTGTGTTATGGAGAACTCCTTTGGTTTAGCCTGTCTGCAAAGTTTCAAGACTAGAACACCTCTGATGCTACAAAAACTAACAAGATAACCTCTCAAGCCTTCCTTCAATCGCCCATAGGATTTCCCTATAGAGGTCAAATTTAAAGAAATTAGCTTCCAACATATCCCTAGAAATTTAATTGATGAGGAAGATAAGATTACCAACTTTAGGCTTGCATCTAGAGCAAGGAATGGTCGAATTTTAAGATGGATATGGCTCAGGGCTTCAATCCCATGAATGCAAATGAAGTTAATGAGGAAAATAAGAGGTTCCTTAATCAAGTATGAATGTTGGACTATAAATTTGAACTATTTTTGGGTCAATGATGTAAATTTTATGGGCGGTATCAGTGCAAAATGTAGTGCAAAAAGGCCATGGAGGCAATAAAAAATTATTGTGGTTGTGTTGGAATGTTGAACTAGTTAAAGAAATATAAGCATGTAAATGGCACTAGCCATGAAAATCGATCCTTTTAATATAAATAATGGTTGTTGTGATTAATAATAATAATAATAATAATAAAAAAATTAATGCTTTGAAGTTAGGATTTTTTATAAATTATGTATCATTAATTACTACTTCGATACATATAAAATAATTGTCACTAAAAAATAATAATTTTCAACAGTTGGCAAAAAAACATTTTTTTGCATATAGATATAATTAAAAAATACATATTTTGGGGTTTTTTCGATAAAAATGACATGTCAAATAAAGGATATTGATGGAAAAAAATTAAATAAAAAAATTGGAAAAATAACAAATTTTATGAAAATTTTACGAATTTACGTCAAAAAATAATAATATTTGATGTCTTTTTCCAAAAATAATGATTCACATAAAGTTTCAAGTAAAAATAACAAAAAAAGAAATGCTTAAAAAATCAAAAAAATCTTTAACAAAAAAAGATCAAAATAACAAAATCAAAATAAATTTTTAAAAATCAAAATAAATTGAAAAAACAATTTAAAACAAGAAAAAATTAAAAGAAACAATTAAAATATTTTAAAAAAAAAAAGAAAAAAAAAAAAAGAAAAAAGTTAACCAATAAATAAATAGAACAATATAATTTAATCAAAAATCAATATTTAAAAAAAATGGCAAAGCAATATATATATATATATAACAAAAAAATAAAACAAAACATTTCAAAAAATTTAAAAAAATAAATAAAACAAAGGTACATAGTAGCTAGTTCCTGCCATAGCTTAATCAAACTAGAAAATAATAGAGACAAAGATTTATCATAAAAATAAAACAACTAATAAAATATTGTATGTTGAAAGGTCATCATAAAAATAAGAAATATGATTAACGATATTGTTTATATTAACATATATACAGTTTAAATATAATGTTATTATATATGTGTGTCCTTTATTTTTTAATAAATACATATATTTTTTATAAAAAAATTTATTAAAATATATTTTTAATATCATAATATGTCAACTTCAATTGAAAATATTGATAAAAAACAACAATTCATGAAAATAGAAAAAAAAAAAAGTTAAGTAAAAAGGATGTAAAACTAAAAACAAAAAATTAGGGAGTTGTCTTTAATGCAACTTTTTCATGTTTCCGGTGACGAATTAGGCAAAAAAAATTGTAGTGAAATCTTGATTTGTGTTATTGAAACTAGTTTTTTTGACTATGTATATGGATTAAGCACGATGAAAACCCCCTAGGGCACTTCTATTGTGCAAGGGTTACCCATCAAACTTGTAATTTCAATGAATTCCTGCCAGATTTTAGAGAAATTAGACAGGAAAAATCCACCAAAAAAGCTTCCAAAAAGTCATGCTAAAGACAACTTGAAAAATTAGTAACTAATAGAAATGGAAGTTACTAAACATCCCATAAAAATAAATCTAAATACTAATAATAAATAACAAAAATTGAATTCTCAATGTTAAACTATGGATAGGCGACATAATTTTTTTATCAAAGACAAATAAATCTAATTGTATGATTCATACCATACAAAATGTTATTAAAAAACAATTAAAAAGAAAAAATTCAAACAAATTTAAAAAACAATACTAAACAAATATAAAACAAACATAACTTAATAGAAAAAAAAAACAAAAAATGAATATATATATATATATATATATAATATATATATATAATATATATACAATTAAAAATAATTAAAAAAAGATAATAAAATATTCGAAATTAAGCTTTTGTGATTTATATTCTGAATAATAGAAACATTAGATATCATTTTGGGATTCAACTGTGTTAAGTCATTCATGTATGACCATTTCCATGAGAGGTAGTCATAGCTCACTAATTTCTCATGATTTTTGAATAGTTCACTTAGCTCTCATTGCATTAGGTGATGCTCATAGGGGTGAAGAAGTGGGATTGAAACTAGTGAAATGAATCACGTAGCATCAATCATCACTTCCAGGGCTTGCGCCCAGTAACCACGACTTTCTGAGAGGTCACCCATCCCAGATTGCCTATGGCTCAAGCGCACTTAACTATGGATTTTTCCCTACAATCAAGCCCATCACATCAGAAGAATAAGGTTGACGCCTTTCAAACCAACCAGTGTAGTTCATCATTAGGACAAGATGAAGAATCAGATCATAGCTCTAGGTTAAATAGGGAGATGGGCCTTCTAACAGCGAAAAGGAAACGGCTATATTTGACTGTTTTCCTTGCCCAATCAAATATAGTCGTTTCCTTTTAGTTGTTAGAAGGCCCATCTCCCTATTTAACCTAGAGCTATAATCTAATTCTTCATCTTGTCTTGATGATGAACCACACTAGTTGGTTCGAAACATGTCGACCTTATTCTTCTGATGTGATTTCTTCCAAAAATGTTTCTATTATTCAATAATAAAATAATAACAAATTAAAAAAATTAAAAATCAAATCAAATATAAATTCAAAAAAAATAGTAGAATATAAACCTATTAAAAAACAAAAAAAACAAAATTAAAACACATAAAATTAAAAAATTAAAAATGGGGTGGTCCCTACCCTAATTATGCCAACAAACAACATCTACTAGGGCATCTAGGCCATTCCAATTTCCCTAGTGGTGACCCTTTGGTGCCATAGCCGAAATCAAGCCCTACCCACAATGCTATTGTGACAGTATGTTGTGGGCAAGGGTTGAATTTAGGAATCCATCCCCTGCTGTAGTCGTGGTGCCAAAGGGTTACTGCCCTACTAGTGACCATTTGGCACCATAGCCACGGCAAGCTCGACCCTATCTATTTTTTATTTTGCAAATTTTTTTAGTATTTGTTTATATTTTTTTTATT
>APFE030564519.1:114169-152532 GCA_000404065.3 Pinus taeda | reverse complement strand
CATGCCATTTCATATGCACAATAAACCCAACTTCTGAAATTTCAATGCTTGGATGCATCCCATTCATATGCTACAGTAAACCCATATTTTCCTTAAATTTCAATCCATAAACACATCCATTCATGAGCCATAACAAAACCACAAAAAAGAAACCGCCTGACCCGTTAATACATTATCTACTCAGAGAGAGGTAAAATGAAAGGATAACACTGTCTAGGGATCCTCCATGTCTCCGAAGGAGATGAGGAGCCTCCTGTGACCCATTAATGCATTGTCTTCTCAGGAATGTGAGGTAAGACTAAAGAAAATCACTAGCTACGGATGTTTCATGTCTCCATAAGGCCTTGATAAATCTTCATTTATTTTGTAAATAGAATAATTTGATTGCATTTTAACACTGTAAAAACTAAAAATGAGCCCATAAAGAGTCGATAATCAAGAAGGAAACGCTTCAATCACACAGTGGAAATCAGGAATGGTGATTATTTTATAACGACCGAATCCACCTTCTAATAAAATCTTCTTCCATTCTTTCTCTGTTCTTTCTTCCCACCAGAGCAGTGCGCCACCATTACCAGATCAAATACTAGAACTAAATTAAGATCTAGAACCGGCTTCTCTTTCTGGCCACCATTATTATTATTATCATTGCCTCTGTGATTAGAGTCTAACGCCACTACGTCAACAATAATGAGCTTCCTCATCTCTGGGGTCTCCTTCCTACAACTCTTCAGTATCTTGGTACAATCCTCGTCGCCCCAGTCATGCATGATCCATTGGTGACATCACACAAACAAATTGTATAGTCAAAACGTGCTCTCAACTCATCCTAATAGAATTACATGACAACTCAGCAAGTTCAAGACTTACCTTCATGAATAATAAGCATATTCCATTCCATACATACATTGATGATACCATTTTAAATTCGAAGATAAAAAATTTGTAAACGAGCACATCTAGAAAATATATTAGATATTAAAACAAGTGTAAATCTCACCATGATATGAAGAATCGATCCGAAATGGAAATCTCACAAGGTTTGAAGATGTCTAGAAAGATTTAATCAGTCAGGAAATGGAAACATCAATAGGTTAAAGGGTGTGAAGAGCTCTTAAAAGCATTGTTTCTACGCATATGCTTCGGACAACAACGATTCAAATTGGGAGATCAAAATTTGTGCAAATAATTACGATTTTAATATATAACTGCAAAATTTGTAGTATACACAATCAAACTGTAGAACGTAAAAACTCCTCAATGCAAAGGTATTAAATATAAAATCTCTCACGAGCTTAATGGATCTTGAAATGTAGCTTATGCATAGAGAAATTGAGGGTTTATGGAACTGGAAATAATATTTCTGTACACTCAAAGTGAGGGAAAATAGCTTTGAGGTTTGATGAATCTGGAAACGAATTTTCCATTTTTTTTTGGCTTTTACACTGTATATAAATACGTTAGGAAAAAATTAAAGCTTCCACATTCTTTTGGAGCCAAATATTTTTCTCTTTGCAGTTAAATTTATTGACCACTAGATATTTGCCTATTTAGAACCATGAACAACAATGCACCAAAACTAGCCAAGATTTGAGCGTTCATGTCCTCCTTACAGAAAACTGAGAAAATAGCATAAAGCTCATCCCTTCCCTATATGATGCCATAATATAGATGCTGTCTGTGAAACTCACGTGATTATCATACATCTATTATGGGTTTCATATCTCTTTACCATATTTTAAGATTTAGTCTGTACTGACGCTATTCCAGTACTGCTACAAGCTAACTTGGCGTGGCAAACATCATTTGAATGGGAAGTAGTAGAAGGAGAATGAAACGATGCTTTGGGTGGCAAAACAACATAAATAGCCAATGGCCTTGATGAAGGAAGTAGTTTTAACTATTCACTAGGATTTATCAGAACTTGCAGCGCTTCTCTAATTAAAGGACGCAGCTGTGGATCTGGATGCGAGCAGGAAAGTCCGAAAATTAATGCTCGTTTCATCTGCTCTTCCTCAAAATCTCCACCCAACCTACGATCTGCAACCTCCATAACTCTTCCCAGCCCATAAAGATCCTAGATCCAGTCCACCAAATTTCCCTCTAATAATGGCGGATTTTGCTCCACAACCGGCCTGCCACTGGCCACCTCCAACACAACGACCCCAAAACTGTAAACATTGGATTCTGCAGTGGCCCTTCCTGTGTAACCACACTTGCATGCCCAGTAGGCATCCCCGCCATCTTGGTGGTGATAGCAGGAGATGTCTTGTCATGTTCAATGACTCGCGTGAGTCCGAAGTCACCCAGACGGGCATTGAAGTCCCCATCTAGCATAACGTTGCTGGGCTTAACGTCCTGGTGAATGATCCTCTGCTCCCATTCTTTGTGAAGATACAACAAAGCTGAATCCAAGCCACATAAGATTCGGTGCCCATGGGGCCTGATTCGGATGTTTGTCCCCTTGTTGTGCGAAGAGGAGCTTGTCGAGGCTCCTGTTTGGCATATAGTCATAGACGAGCAGCAGCTCATTGATATCATGGCACCAGCCCTGGAGCTGCACCTAGTTCCTGTGGTGAAGTCGACCTATGGTACTGATCTCCCACATGAATTCCCTTTCTCCCTGTCTCGACACTGTGGAGATTCTCTTCATCACGACAAGTGTCACGGCTCCATCTCGACCTTCAAGAGTTCCCTTGTAAATGCACCCAAAGCCGCCGGTTCCGAGCAGTTCCCTAAAGTTCTTTGTCGCCCCACACAATCGTTCGTAGGAGAACCCATGAGGACCATATGGTGAGCCTGTAGAGTGACCATGCATAATCGATAGATTTCCGCTTAGCCCCTGGTCTGAGATCGGTCTGGTACCTCTTCTCCTCTTCGTAGTTCTAGCGACGAACCATGCTGACAATCCTGACAGCACGAGCCCAACGGTTATAGAATCGACAAGGAGGCTGACCTTGAGTCCCTTGCTTATCGAATCTTGCTTTGAAGTTTGTTCTGGGTGCATATTCAAAGATGATTCAGGCAGGCTAATGGAATTGAAATTCTTGTCCAAAATACGCTAAATCTCGAAAGAATTCCCCATTGTAGCCGAGAATCCATGCAATGGAGAGTATTGAAGAAAATGATGAGATGAAAGTGTGAGAACGGGCTCTGTGAGATGCTTAATACTAATCAGTGCTGGTCAAAAGCTAGGGAAGAAGAATAGTGCTTGCCAAAAGCAGGGAAGAAGAACAGCGAAGGGAAAAAGTAGTAAAAATATGCATAAAAGAATGGGAAAAAGCAGCAAGTGAATTCAACTGATATTTGGAAAAAGCAGTCACATTTCAAATCAACGGTTGAAAGTGTCTCACCTGATCCAATGGAGCAGGGTAAAAGTGTTGACAATTGTTGATGCATAGGAAGGCCTATTGGCCTAATTAAAAAAGAAAAATTAAAAAATAAAATCTTGTGTCATAAATTAATTATTCAAAATATATATATATGGATTTTTCTATAATTAATATTTTCTTTCCATTCATTATCATACTTAATTTTAACAATAAATATTTATTAACCTATAATCATCTCTTTCTTTCTTTCTATTAATTATTTTATTCTTTCTAATAACAATGTTATCTTTTTCTAATAACAATATAAATCACGAAGTGTCCTTCATAGATTAATTATCCAATATATATATATATATATATATATATATATATATATATATATATATATATATATATATATATAATATATATATATAATATATATTATATATAATATTATATATCATTCATGTACGGATTTTCCATAATATTTTTTTTTTTTTCATTCATTATCATTTTTTATTTTTTTTCCGAAGAGAAAAATCATAATCTTTTCATTGATGTGAAAAAATTACATGTAGTAGATGCCTGTAGGCATATGCGTTATCAAAAGTTGATTCAGATATGAGTTATATACATATTTTGCATAGTGCATATATCATGACCTATTGGTCATCTTGCCAATATAAGTATTGTTTGTGATTGTGGCTAATAAAAAAAAGAAAAATAGTGTTCAATAGATAGTCTGCATATAAACAAAAACAAAAAACAACCATATTCCTATGGCCGATCCACCCTGTGATATTCTTGGTCTATATATGACCTATGGTGGTATTGATATATTTTTGTGTCCACCTATTCATTGATTATCCATAAGCATCTAGGTAGTAACGAGCCCTCCTCGGAAAGCCTGTTAGCATCTTCATTGTTTTCCCTGTGAATGTGTTGACATGTGATCAAATTAAATCTTGTTCTGAGATTTTTCACATCAGATAAAAGATTTTGAAGAGAAATGGCATGAAATTGATTTATATCATTGAACCAGTTAATGATAATTTGTGAATCGCCAAAAATCTAAACAGAGATGCAATCATGTGCAAGGGTGAAATGCACCAAATGTCTAAGTGTTGTGAGTTTAACATAGTTGTTGGTTCCATCTCCCAGGCCTAGTTTGACTTTGTAGAAGTGTTGTTCAGAGAGGTATAAGCAGAAGCCCCCTCCACATCCATGTATCTGTGCAGTCCCATCAAAGTAGGCCCATGGCCAGGTTTTATCAATGTTTCCTGGACTGGTAATAATGTGGGACTGAGTAGGCAGATCCTCAGGGACATCATTGTAAGCAGAAAATGTTTGTATTGTGAACAACTGCCAATTTACAAGCTGGTTCTTGAAGATGCAATGATTCCTTCCAAGCCAAATAGTCCAGCAAATAATGAGATGTAGACATTGTTCATTAGTTTAGGGTGAGTCATTATCTAGCAATGCTAGGCTTGTATAAGAGATGCCCCTTGCCATGTATTCCTGATTCTAAGTTGTTGTGTGATATCTTGCCAGAAGTGTGTGGCGACTGTACAATATAGGAATAAGTGTTCATTGGATTCAGAAGCTTGCTGGTATAAAACACATCTGCTCGGACCATAAATCGCTCTGTGCATGAGGGCCTCACCCGTGGGGGTCTTGTTGTTAAGTACCAACCACATGAAAATCCTTGATCGAGGGGCAAATTTTAATTTCCATAGGTTTGCCACCAGTTCCGTAGATGTAAAGGTTTTTGGGCTTCCATCAGTTGAAGGTATCCAAGCTTTGGACTATATTTCCCATGTGCAGCTGAAGTCCAGATGAGGATGTCAAGTTCTTGATTTAGAATGATGTGTGCCTCCTGAAGTGCCCTTGTATACATAGACCAAGTGTGATGCCATTGCTCAGGGATGTTGAGATCATGGACTGATTTCCTAGATATAATTGAGGGTTTTGGGTGGAAATGTGGGCAATGGTCGTGACCTCTCTGAGGTGTAGGAAGGCTATAAGATCTAGAGGTAAAAAATACAAATTTCCCCCTCCAATCCAAGGATTGATACCGATTCTCACAAAAAGACCATTATTGATGCGCCAAGCAAGAGCAGTCCTTATAAAAGGCATTCTTTGTGGAATGGCCTTCCAAACAATAGAGATGCCTCCACTATTCAAGGTTTGTTGCCATGCCCAGTCCAAGATCTGTAGTGGCCATATGTACTTTTGGAATGAAACAGTTGTCCAGAGATTGCTAGCAGTGAGGAGGGTCCAACTCATTTTGGCTGCAAGAGCTTTTGCAAATTAAGGGAGGTATTTTAACCCCCATCCACCCCATTTCTTAGGTAGGGCTATGGATTTTCAAGAAACCCATGCAAACATTTTACCTTCCTTGTGCCCCTTCCATAGATATCAACTGCAAAGTTGTTGTATGCGACTGAGGATACCCCGTGGTATCCATGCAAGTGACATCCAATAGACTGGGGTGGCTTCCAAGATTGATTTAATTAGGACTAGCCTCCCAACTTTGGAGAGTAGTCTATGGTGCCCACTATTCAGTGTTTTTTCTAGTTTGATAACTAACCAAGTCCAGTCAGCAACGTGGTAGCAGTTTGGATTTATTTGAAAGCCAGATATTTGAGACCCTCTGAGAGATGATGTGGGATGAAAGGAAAATGATGGGTTTCATTTCTGGATTCAGTAGGATTTAGACCATATGTAGTGATGGTTGATTTGGAGTGGTTAACAGACATACCAGTGGCAACTTCAAAAATCTTGAGAATCTCGTGGAATAGGTTAGGTAGAATAGGTTAGACATTTTAAGGCCTTGTAATCTACCTTCCCTCTTAGCTGAGGCAATGAGTCTACTGAGACCCTCCATTACCAATAGGAAGAGCAGAAGGGACAGTGGACATCCCTATCTCAGGCCATGATTAGCATGAAAGAAAGGTGTAGCAGAGCTAGTTAGGAGGATGTTGTAGGTGACAAAGTCGATGCAGCAAAATATCCAATTAATGTACTCATGGGGGAAGCCAAGATGAATGAGAATCATTTTAATGAAAAGCCATGATACACAATCAAAAGCTTTTGCAAGATCAATCTTGAGGATGGTACACTTAAGGGATTTTTGATTAATGGAGTGGATGGCTTCCTGAGTTGTACCAATGGCTTCATGGATTTGCTTGTTGTGGAGGAAAGAAAACTATTCAGGGAAGATGTGACAAGATAGGATGGGGCAAAGCCTATTTTCAATGATTTTGGCTATAATCTTGTATAGAGTGTTACAGAGGGATATAGACCTAAAATCATTGAAGGAGGTCAGGGAATCAGATTTTGGGATGAGGGCAATGAATGTGGTGTTGATAGCTGGATACATTGAGGAGATCATTCCCAAGGAGATCAAAAAGAGCCAAATAAAATTTGATATGCCACCCATCCGGCCCAAGGCTCTTATCCCTTTGGAACCACTTAAGGGTATGTTCCAATTCTTCAATAGAGACTAGTGCAGTGAGCTCTTCTACAACTTCTTGTTCAACAAAACGATGGAAATTCCTTGCTACTCAAATGAGCTCCACCAAGTTACTTCTAGGAGGGGATTTATAGAGCTGTTTAAAATGTGAGATGCCTAATTGAGAGAGCTGCTGAAAGGTGTGAGCAGTGCCCCCTTCCAGAGAGGGCAATTGCCAAATAGTGTTGGCAGATTTCCTTCCTTTGGAAAAATTTTGGAAATACATGGTGTTATCATCTCCTGCTTTGATCCATATGGCCCGACTCTTCAGCCTCCAAGTTTCCTCTCTATCCTTTAGAATTCCAGCGCATTTGTTCTCTAGATCAATTAGATGGGCTTTATCTTCAAGGTTGATAAAACCTTTGTTGTTTTCATCAGTGAAGCTAGCAAGGTCAGCTTCAACTGCAGTAAGGGTCTGATTGTCCTTCAAATTTTTGTCTCTGGCCCATTTAATCATGTGCTTCTTTAGTAGGAGTAATTTGTGGTAGAAAACAGCTACCATGGATGGAAACTGGGAGGGAGGATTGTGTGCCCAATGTTCCTTGACCACCTCGAAGAAACTTAGGTCCAGTAACCAAACTGAATTGAGCTTAAAGGGGGCCCAAGGTTTTGTAGGCAGTCCAGTGATTTCCAAGTAGATGGGCGAGTGGTCCGATACCCCCAGATCCCACCCATTGCCTATAATGAGAGAGGGTGTGGAGTAACTATTGCTTGATGACCATCTTGTCCAGCATCCTGGCAAGGGCCGCCTCCCCTACTTTTCTATTTCTCCAAGTGGGTAAGGGCTTTATCATAGGCACATCAATGAGTTGTGCCTAATCAAGGAGGGATTCCATGACCTTTGAGAGGGGATCAACCTGTGCAGCAGACCCCCACGACTCACTGAATCCAATAGAGAAATTAAGGTCACCACCTAAGATGAGGCTATCAACTGTGGTCAGGGATAAGGTTAGGAGATGATTCCAAAAGGCCTCTCTTCCCTAACATGGCCCATACACATTCATAACCTTGAGCTCCTTACCCAATTCAGTAGAATAGAGGTCCAAACCCAAGTATCCCCTACCTCCCCAAGTTGTAAGGGCTTTGATAGTGCGAGGGTTATAACCAATAGCCAATCCCCCTGAATGACCTAAAGCATCTAGAGCCATGAAATTCCATCCAGGGTAGATGAACTGTAGCATGGAAGTGACCAGCATGCCATCCCCTAGGGTTTCCTGCAGAAGGATAATGTCAACAGGAGTAATAGAGAAAAGTCTGCGAAGGGCTAGCTTTTTGGGGGAGCTAGCCATGCCCCTACAGTTGAAAGAGAGGCATTTCATGGGGAAACAATGGTAGGGATTCACTTTTCTCTAAGAACCTGATCAATTGATGATTGTCTCCCAGAGAGGACCTCAGCCCTTGCTCGGAGGATGGCATGGGATAAAAGAGATTTCCGTCCTCGAGATGGTCTAGTCAATGAAATGGGGGGAGTGAGGCCTAGGCCCATGAGTGGTAGGGCAAGACCAATTGAGGATTGAGACCTGAGGTTATAGGGGCATGGGGTATCCAGTGGAGGAGGTGAAGGGGTGCAATGACTCACCAGGGGAACGGAGGGAGTGGTGGTGGAGTCAACTAGATTATGAGGGGGGCAATTGTAGAAAATGGATGTAGAATGAGGGATGCAAAAGGAATGAAATGCAGGAAAATGCATAACATTTGAAACATCAAAATAAGATAAAACAGGAGATGAGGGAAGAGGAGTACCTGTTGATCGAGCTGCTTCTGTTGTTGCTTATGCTCGAGTCAGTGGAGGATATGGGGGACCAGTGGATGTACTCGCTGCAAGGCTCATAGGCTTGGATGGAGTCGCCTTGTGAGGTGGATCAAATTCTGGTTCTGTGTTCTTCCCATGTTGAACTGAGGTACCATGTGCATATGTCGATCTATCCATTGTTGTTGTCTCTTGTGCTTTGGTGACTAAGGAGCATTCCTTGAAAATGTGGTCAACCTTATGGCATCCGTGACATCAAAAGGGCACGCCCTCATAATCCAGTATCTGAACCCTGGTGAAATTCCTCCACTGGAGTGTGATTTTTTCTTCCAGACCCTCCCGAGTGTCCAAGTGAACCAATATGTGTGCTAGGGAGTGATTTTTGGACTGTACAATGGTTTTATCATAATCCAAATATGTACCCAGAGTGTTACCAATTTTGATGAGGACTTCCTTGGACCAGTACTGTAATAAAAGTCCTGGTAACCACACCCAGAGTGGGCCTGCTCCAATCTGCTCTCACTCTAGGTCAAATAGTGGACTCCAACACTTAAGGAGCACTAGTGCCATTTCGATATGCTAGAAGCAGGCCAGAGCTAGATTAGTGTAATCCTCATTCACAAACTAGAGAACAAACCATCCTTGAGCTAGGGTTTGTATCGTAGGTAGCTGCTGGAAGGTCTTCCCCCAAATCTCCCGTACCCAGAGCTTGAGTCGCTCAGCTATGTATGTCTGTCCACAGACCCTGCCTACCAGGACCTTGTTGGTATTGTTTGCAATATCCCCCATGGCAAGTCCTTCTCTAAACTTGATGGTGTAGTCTTTCCCAAAGACTTTGATGCACTTTGATTTTTTCTTACTAGTGCGTAGTGCAGTAGGGTGTGAATACAGATGATCGACCGGACTAAGTGGTGTTGTCAGAGTGTCTTTAGCTTATACCCCAACCACAGGCATTACAAAATAGTCTGAGGGTTTTCCAGATACCATTGGTGTGTACCTAGTTTCAGTTATGTGAGCATCTAGCTTTGGGGGGGGGGGGGGGTTTCAGTGGGCGGCCCTTCGGGAGGGTTAGGGTTAGGGATGTGCCGATAACAGTGGTTAGTCGATTGGCTCAGATCAAATAGTGGGCTGGAGCAAGAGGTGAGAAGGTTAGGAGTCGTGGGTGAGAGAGGAGGGCAGTCCAGCCCGGAAGAGTCGACAAAAGGGTATCCGAGTAGGGGAGAGCTGTCAGATATCCCAAGCAAAGAGACAACCAACCCAAGATGCGAACAGGATAGAACGGAGGAGGAAGAAACTGACTTTTGAGTAGGGTTATGGAAAATTACCTGGTCAGCTAATGGATCTGGTGAATAATCAACAACATCGAGGTCCATTCCATCCATGCTGACCGCAGAGATAGACAGGTGCAGGCAGGGACCGAAGCTGCAGAGGGAGCTGGGTTGACCGTGATGGTTGGGAGCATACAGTTAACTAGGGTTTGTGTAGTATGCAGGTTGATGGTTGCGGAGCTCCTCCATCGTTCCACTTTATAATAATGTTAATCTTAAAATGATACCATTTATCATAGTTATTTTTAACAATAAATATATATTAACATGTAAGCATTCATTGCTTGGTTTCTATCAAGTGTTGTATTCTTTCTAATAATAACAATGTTTTTCTTCTACTAACAATGCTTTTTCACCTTTTTCCATTAATAAATTTTATTAATTATAAAAATAATTATAGGTTAATTATTTAATTGTTCGAAGAATGATGCTTCGTAGTTATATCCACAGTTGTCATTTAAGAGTCTACGTTTCGAGTCACAAACATGATGTCATCATCAAGATGAGATTTAATTGTTACTGACCCTTTTTCCATAAAACTATGGTATCATGTACCAATAGAATATTAAAAATTTGATTCCCCCTCCACCAAGGTTGCTGTCCTTATATCATTCACTTAAGATAACTATGTTATATGATCACATTCACCCCTTAAGGGTTCTCCACGTTTTGCATAAGAGGTAGGTACTAAGCAAAAATGTTGCGTACTACACTCGTTATTTTTTTATTTTTTTTATTTTTTTAATGGTTGTAGGGATTGTGTCAATGTTTGACTAACAACTAGACCCCAATATGTGTCAATTTGATAGTTGATTTTTCAGTTTTCATTACAATGAATCAAGTTTTCCTCCATTGTTTGTTAATTTGATGGTTGATTTTCAAGTTTTCATTGCAATGGGTCAAGCATGCACCTGTTATGTGTCAATTTGATGGTTTATTTTAATGTTTTCATTGCAATGTGCCAAGTTGTCTTAGGTTACGATTTTAAAAGAATTGTACTTTCAGCATTTGGCATAATGCATCTTTTAGTTAGGTATTCATTTTTAAGGTTTTTTCAATCATGATATTTGATCTCGAAATATGTTGGAAATCTAAAGTTTTTTATAGTCATGATATTTGTTTTTCATTCCATGGCTAAAAAATGTCAAAATTTTAAGGTTTTTTGGAGTCATGATATTTATCTTTAACATCATGGTTGAAAATTGTTGGAATTTTTAGCTTTTTTGGAGTTTTGAAATTTTATGTTTAACATTATTGTCAAAAACTATTGGAATTTTAATGTTTTTTAGAGTCATGATATTTCATTTTTAATGACATTTCTAAAAAATGTTGAATCCATGGTGTTTTTTCATATTTATTGCACAATGATTTTAGTTTTTAATATCATTAAAAAAAAAATATTAATCGTCAAAAGAGGGTTCATGCAACATTAAGTTACATCAACATTTTTTTTTGTAAGGTATTTTTTCATCTTTATTGCAAAAATAATTTGGTTTTTAATATTGTTTATAATTTTTGAGGGAATTTTAACCCAAAAAATAACGTGTTGATGTATCATCAACAATTTTATTTTTAGGGTATTTTTTCATGCTTTTCCACAAAATAGGGTTCTTTTAGGCTAGGGTTCTTGTTTCAAAGTTACAGTTCTCTTTTGAAAAAGAAAACTCAAAGAATAGTTCAAATAACGTAAAGGTAAGAAAGTAGATCAAGCAACAAAAGACCGAGAAGGATAAGAAGATCAAGAAACCCAATAAGGTCAACACTCGACCATAGTTCTTGATCACAATAGACCAATAGGCTAGCACCAAGGGGTTAATAACCTATCAAACCTCAGAAGTATTGGCATTGTTCAAAGTCACAAAGACTTAAGATTTGATAACCCAATATCTCGAGGTGATGTGGGGGGGCTGGTCGAAGTGATGATGTAGAGTGTAAGGTGGTGAGAACCACGGATGTGGTAGCCATAGAAAGTGATGAGTGGCAAGAAGAAATTCCATTTTTGGTCATCCAAATAGAAAAATCATAGGTGACACATGGCAAGTCCTGATGGCTACAATGGATGATGTGGCAAGCACAGTGGCAGTGATGTGGTGAGGTGGACCATACTGAACTACAGGCTATCAGATTTCTTGAACTTCTTGTGAGTTCCTTCAATATTCCATAGGATCTAGCTCCAAGTCATAGCCCCATGTCATGAGATGCTAAGCAATAGTGCATAAGAACTTCAGTCTTGGAACATCTACATATCAGTGTTTGACAAAAAAGGGGGAGAATTGATCCATTGGTATTTGATATGGAATAGTTAGCAATCGCAGTGCCATGTCATGTGCAGGTAAAGGTGTAGCACCTAAGAGCTTTGATGCCTTTGCATACTAGTAAGGTGGAATGAAACCAAAAATTAAGACTCTTAATGTATAATGTGTTAATTAAATAATTAGAATGTGTGGACATGAAGAGAATGAGCCCAACCTTAAGAGTTATAGGTCTATTGGCTCATCAGTGTGTTGGGAAAGAATTGAAGTGTAATCAAATGATGTATGAGGTGTTTTGGATGTGATCATATCTTGTAGTCACGTAACAAAAGAATCTAATCCTGAGAGTCAATGACATATCACCATGTCAAAACAAAGAGAAGGTATAAGGTTTTAGTATATGGATGTGTGGTTGTGTACATAGGTGAATGTGGAGGTACATAGGACACCATATTAAATGAAGATAAAACAAAAAATTCGAAGAGAAAAGTGATGTTGTGTGTGTAACGATATTTCTGATAGTGTTGGTGAGATTTTGGAATGAGACTCAGTAAATGCGCAAAACCATGGGTAAATAATGTGGATCAATACACATGGTAAAAGAAAAGGCTCATGAAAGGGTTTATGGTGTATAAGTACATGTTTGAACAATTTGTGATGTGACTGATATAGTGCAAATGTGAAGAGGGTGTATTTGAGATATCAGGAGATTGTACAAAGAAAAGAGAGCAATGACCTTGAGCTAAATTACTATCAAAGTGTAAGAGGGACAATAAGAGTGAAATGTACGACAAATATATTTTTTGAGTAACTGTAATATTAGGAGTCATTTTCGAGAGGGAAAATAAAGAGAGAAAAATAAAAAATTAGATTGTAATACACATTATTTAGATCAAAAATTGAGAGGGAATTTTCATTCCTTGTAGGTGGGTTCATACAAAACTTTTGGGATTGGTGTCTCTAGTAGGTTGCAACCTACAAATTTGAAAGGGGATGGGTGTCTCCTACAAGTGGGTTCTTGCAAAAATTGTAATCATAGGTTGGTGCCTATAATCATCATCTAAAGAAGAAATTATTTTTTAGTTTTCTCCCTCATGTGTTTCCACAATAAATCTCGTATGTTCTATGTGTTCATTTTATTCTATGTGGTTTATCATTGTCTACTTATTTTATGGTAGTTAAGAGTTACAAGAGTTGAAGTGGAATTCTTAGATAGTTTAAAGAAATAAGAAAATTGCTTCGCCCCTCCCACCCCCCACCCCCACCCCGCCCCCCCCCCCCCCCCCCCCCCCCCCCCCCACACACACACACACCCATATAACATTAAACAATTGGTATTAGTGTGAGGTTCCTCTAGTAACTACCTAATCACTCGAAGGAAGATATTACAAAAAATGGAAAGTTAGGATGGTTCCTCCTTCATCAAACCCACTCTATTAAATAATATTGAATAAAAACTTCATTTTTTGGAAAATAAATATGAAAACTTACCTAATGTCACTTGGCATGGACATATGGAAAATTCTGGTGGATGGTTATTAAACTCAAACAACCCTTACAAATAATGAAGATGGTAAGAAAAATAATGACTTCAATTCTAGAGTTATGAATGCAATCTTAGGTGGACTTGCAAAGTCAAAATTTGTCAAAGTGAAGTAGTATGAGTTAGCTAAATAATTGTGGGACAAATCGGTAACCAATTATGAAGGTGATACCAAGTTTAAAAATTCCAAACTCTGGGTTTGCAAGATGTAATATGAAAGCTTGAAAATGAAATAGGATGAAAACATATGTAGTTTGTTTCTAAGAGTGGTTGATATTGTAAACAAAATGAAAGTATTAGGTGGTAATACTAACAATGCTACAGTAGTACAAAAATCATTGAGATCACTTCCTTCTAGACATGATGGCAAAGACTCTACGATGAAGGAAATGCACAAATTAGAAAACTTGACCATGGAAAGACTTAATGGAATGCTTCCCACTTAGAGAACAAACAAGGATCACCTAGAACATAGATAAGTTACTTTCAAAGCATCAAACAAGTCAAAATAGCATGAAGCCCATGACTTCTCTAAGCACATTTCAAATGAAGAAAAGGAGGGTAATGTAACTTTTGAGAATAATTCTCCAAGAAAGGATAAGAGGAAAAGGTATTATTGTTTTGGACAAGGGAAAGAATAAAGAAAATAATGTGTTGTTTGTAGATGGTATCAAACATAATCTCCTAAGTGTTATCCATATGTGTGACCAATGCTACAATGTTCATTTTCACTCAATAGATTATGATGTAATGAATGTTGAATCAAGAAATACTATTATGAAGGAAGTAAGGGCCCTAGGGAATGTATATGTGTTGGAAGGAGAAAAATAAGATTCATGTACGGGTAAAAGAGATGAGATTTGGCTGTGGAAAAAGAGATTAGGTCATCTAAGTTTTCAACATATAGCTAAACTGGGTTAGAAAGGTGACCTTCGAGACATGCCCAAAATCTCCAACCCTAAAAATGTTATTTGTAAGTCATGCCAATTTGGAAAATAGTCAAGAGTAGAGTTCAAATTAAGGGAACGTTATACAAAAACACCTATAGATTTGATTCATACATACCTATGTGGAACTACAAGAACACAATCCCCATGCGGTGAGCAATACTTCATGTTGTTGATTTATGATTATACAAAGATGGCCTGGGTTTGTTTATTGAACATAAGTTTGAAGATTTTGAAATTTTTTAAATATTCAATTCTTATGTAAAAAATGAAATGGGCATCAAAATTAATGCCTTAGATCAGAAAGAGGAGGAGAGTACACATATGATGAATTTATAATTTTTGTGAACATGGATAAAGAGAGATCTATCAACCACTAGAAAACCTAAACAATACAGATTAATAGAAGAAATGAAAAAAATACTCAAGTTAATGGCTTGAGAATTATTAATGAATCAAAGGCACAATAGTATTTATGGGGAGAAGTTGTTCAAACTGCATTCAACATCCTTAACAAGGCTCATGTTAGAGCGAATAGTGATAAAAGCCATATGAGCTATGGTATGGAATACCAACATTTTTCAAGCAACTCAAGTTATTTGGAATTCAAAAGGAATTATGATAATATTATAAATTTTTAATCTAGAGAAGATGAAGGATCTTTCTTGGATACTCCTCTAGAAGCAAAGTTTATAAGTGCTACAACAAGAGACTCTACAAAATAGTTGAGAACATATAGGTAAGAATAGATAAATGGTCTATCCAAATAGGAAGAAAACTATAACATGATGAACAAATCAACTATGAATCCAGGGAGGATGAGTTCAAAGAGCATTGAGACAAAGAGGAACACAAATAATTAGTGAAAGAGGAGAGAGTTGAGTCTCCACATCCCAACACTGCTTCAAGGTATGTTAAAAAAAAACATCTTGAGAGTTATATTATTGGAAACAAAGAAAATATGGTGCAAACTAGAAGAAAATTTATAAGAACATATAGCCATGAAAACTTTGCACTATTTTCCATGATAGATTCTCAAAATTTTGCACAAGTCAAGATGAGCATTGAATCAAAGAAATGAATGAAGATTTAGATCAAATAGAAATAAATGAAAAAATGGATCTTGTTCCAAGGCCCAAGGACAAGAATGTTATAGGAACTAAATGGATATTTAGAAATTAGTTGAATGAAGATTGACAAGTTGTTAGAAATAAGCCCAAACTTGTATGTAAGGGGTATGCTCAAATAAAAGGTTTAGACTTTGAAGATACACTTGCTCTTATTGCAAGAACCAGAGGAATTAGGATGTTTATAGGTTTTACCTATTATAGAAGATTCAAAATTTAATAAATGGATGTTAAATCAACATTTTTAATTGGTGATTTAGAGGAAGAAGTCTATGTGGAGTAGCCAAAAAAAATTCTTCTATCCAAGAATAAATATTATGTTTGTAAACTCAAGAAATATCTATATGGATTTAAGCGGGCACGAAGAGCATTGTATTACAAGTTGGATAGGTATTTGAACCAACAAGGTTTTAAAAATGGGACAACTAATAGCAATCTCTACATCAAGGATTAGGGTAATAACTTGTTGATAGTTGTAGTGTATGTTGATGACATAATATTTGGCAACAACATTGAACCAATGAGTTAAAATTTGTAGCTTCTATGCAACAAGGGTTTGATATTTTTATGATAGGAGATCTATGATTTATTGGTTTATTGGTTTATCAGTTAGAGAAAGGAATTTGTATCTCTCAAAGTACATGCCTCAAAGAAATTTTGAAAAAGTCTGGTATGGAGAATTGTGCACTAGTGAGCACTCCTATGGTCATGGGTTGTAAACTCAACAAGGAGGATGACTCGAATTAAGGTGAATTAGACCATGGGTAGGTCAATCATAGGAAGCTTGCTTTATCTAATAGCTTCAAGGCTTGACATTATGAAAGCAATTGAAAAGTTCCATCCAAATCCTCCCAAGGAAACACAAGTTCACACAACAAAGAGAATACTAAGGTATTTACAAGGTATAATTGATTATGGCCTATAATATCCGAAGAAAAAATGTTTTACTCTCAAGTGATATTGGATGAAGAACAACCTGAAATACATTCAGGTGTCTTATTATTATGTTTTTCCTATCATGTATGATAACACCAATGCAATTAACATTTCCATAAACTTTTTTTGCATTCCAAGACAAATTCATACCTATCAAGTATCATTTTCTTAGAGAGTAGATTATTGATTACGTTTTCAAATTAGAATACATTTCCCCAAAAGAGCACATTACAGACATGTTTATAAAACCATTACCCATGGAATCTTTTGAGTGTCTCAGAAAGAGATTCAGAGTAATCTCCTAATCATTTTCTCAGCAAATATAATAATTCATGAGACATATTGTTTTTAACTATTACAAAATATCATGGGCAAATATATTTCTTCCATGATAGTATCTCTAACCAAGGACAAGAATTTTGTTGATGATAAGGGGTGTGTGAAAGAGTATAATGAGCACTATCAAATCAGGGGGTGATCTCTCTCCCATAACATTAGACCTATATTAATTTGGATTGGTAGCTACTTATTCCATGAAAATATTATAACATTGAAATACAATAGAAGCATAATGATAATGACGATCTCTAGAATCAATATTCCTCACTAAGTGTATGGTACAGGGGTCGGGTTAATCATTAGAGGAACCATCAGTTTACGGGGAGCCAAAGTACACCTAAAGGAGTATTTTTGATATTCAAATGGGGGAGTCCTAAATAATGGGATATCTTAATATTCAAAGAGAACATGGTCAAAGGAAGCATAAGCATATAGGGAGAAATCCCAAGGAAACATAGTTTCCCAAGGGGGAGACAACAATAGAACACAATGATTCAAGTTATTTTCCATTGATGTCAAAGGGAAAGAATGAGTAGACATTAAGGACATCAGCCAACAAATAAGGGGAGTCTATCCCAAGACCATTAGTGACTAGTATCTTTCTAGTTTTGTTACCATAAATGACTAGTAGAATCCTCGATTGTAAAGGAAGTATTGGGTAGGTTGAAAGGACGTGAAAAAATATCATGTTCATAGTGTCCAAATAAGTGCACAAGGAAGCATAGTGGAGTCAAATGAGGATTGTTTAGTGTCAAAATAAGTGCACAAGGAAGTGTGGCAGATTCAAATGAGGATCACATAGAACTAAAGGCTAAGAAGGGTGATTTGACCAGAGTCAAGCAATAGAAAGCGAAGAAGAAAACTGGAAGTGTGGTTTAAACAATAAAAAGTTAAGCAAGCAGATAAAAATGTAGAAGGTTGAGAAGGAATGGAATGCCAAGAAGGTGATGAGGGCCAATATGGTAGGCAAATATTAAGCAACGTTCATTAATCCAATGATTGACTTAGTGCGTTTTCATATTGTCTATTGGATGAAAGTAGAAATAGTATTCAATGGATAAGATGAAAAGGCACTGAGGAAACCATTGGCTTAGTACATGGTGCTTAATATTTTCCCACTATGTTCATCCCTAGTTTATCATTCCTAGTTAAAGAGGTTCAAAAGGATAGAACCCAAGGGCTAAGAACCTATTGAGCCTTGGAAGCATCAACATTTTTCAAAGACACAAAGATTCTCCAACAACCTGATATCCTAAGGTGACATGATAGGAAAAAGTGGTAGTGATAATGTGGACTGCAATATGGTGAGAATGGTAGTAGTAGTGACTGACACATGGAAAGAAGAAATGGAATTTTTGGTCATCCAAATATACCAATGGTAGATGACACATGGCAAGTACATGTTAGCACTTGGACACGTGGGAAGTTCTGATTGGCTATAGCAAATTATGTGGAATGTATAGTTGCAAGTTATGTGGTAAGGTAGGCCATATGGGATTGTGGACTATCAAATTTTTGAACATCTATCAAGTTCCTTCAATATCCAATATTGTCCAACTCCAGGTAACATCCCCTAGTCATGAGGTGCTAAACAACAATGCCTTAGATCTTCAGTATTTTAATCTCAGTCTTAGAACATTGACATATCAACAATCAATAGGTAAGGTAGAGAATAGATCTAATCATATCCAATAAGGAGTAGTTAGAAATCATGGTGTTAGTTCATGTGGAGGTAAAGTTGTAGTGTCTAAGAGCTTCGAGGTCTTTGCATATTGACAAGGTGAAATGAAACCACAAATTTAGACTCATGATGTCTAATGTGTTAATCCATCTCCGATTGTGTGTGGTCACAGAGACAAATGAGGTAAGCCATGAGAGCTAACAATCTATTAGCTCATTAATGTGTTGGGAGAGAATTAAAGTGTGATCCCCTAATGTCGAAGGTGTATGGGTAGCGGTCACAACTTGTGGTCATGTAAAGAAAGAATCTAGTCCTAAGAGTTAGAGACATGTCATTATGGGAAAATAGAGATCAGGTCCAAGGTTTTGGTATGTAGAGTTGTCATTGTGTACACAGGTGAATGTGAAGGTACATAGATAACCATGTTGGATTAATATATAGTCAATAGAATAGCAGAACAAAGAAATTTTGTGTTTGAAATGAGATTTAACACTATGCTAGTGAGAATACATAATGAGACTCAGTAAATGAACAAAACCATTGGTAAACATTGCAAGTTAATACCCATGTGTTGATGGTGTTGGACCCGCCAACATATAAGGGGATCTCCTCGGTAAGAAGTCCCAATTAGACCTCAAACAATTTGGTGTAGGAGTCCTAATAGTGGGTCGTAAAGCAATGCTTTGATTGCAGTGTCGCACAGAGGCAAGTAAGATAACTCTGTCAGTAGCAAGGGTGTGACTGTTGCAATGAGTCAAGGAAGGTGTATGAGAGGTTATAATATAGGTGGGTGAAATGAGGGTGAAGTTGAGTTCTAGGTTGAAAGGGATTAGTCCCAACTCGGCTAGGAACACACAACACACAGGACAAGCACAGCTTCCGATAGAGCAGTCCACACAGATGCGAGAATCACAACATACAAGGTAAGATAACACATACAACACTCATGGATTAGTTCGAATGAGTGCAATGGTTGTTACAGCAAGGTTCATGTGAAAGGTTTTTCTGATGTCTGGCAGAGAAGTTGACATGGACGGGATAGAATTAATAGCATATACAACAAATTTCCATTAATAGATTATGCATTAGAACAAATGAATTAGTTCATATGTAGAACACAAGTTAAAGAAACATGCATTACAAGTGTTAAAGATCAGTCTTACAACATATACAATACATGTGGGAAAACGTGTTGGTTCTTATTATATAAAGAAGTGTAAGTTCCAATCATACAATACATCCATGTAAACCTGCTAGCCCCAACAGTGGAACGTTACAACCACATCCGCCTGCTCCTCCAAAGAGATGGACTAGCTCCGTGCAGTGGAGAATCTAAGGCGCATTACAATACTATCCAATCTCTTTCCAAGATAGTCTTATCAGAATCTTGGTTGACCAAAAGCATTTACAATGAGTTATTTGGGACTATTTGTAGCAAAAGGTGGGTTGATCGTTGACATTCCCCTTTGTGACAGTTCAACTACCCTCATGACTCTTCACCTACTCTATGAATGTTACATCCAACTATTGACACTTGACTTACACTTGACATGACTCAACATTACAATGCACATGTACTCATGTGAGACAACATGGCTTGAGCAAGCCATGCAAGACATCACCGACACTCAATTTGCTATGATGATACCAACTCTTTGACATGCTTGTGATGCTGAAGGTGGTGATTTGATGTCAAGCTTAGTCGTCCATGATGGTGTGCATGCACCTCATGGTGACATATTGTTGAAGCGAACTCTTGCCTCCATTGCAACTGGTGCATTGGTTTGGCCCCTTCATCCAACTCATCTGCTAACATGTGAATGGCCTTCTTAGGTGCGGCTAAACTAGTAACACACTGATGCATTGTGTTCGTGTTGATCTTCAAGTGTGTGCTAGTGGTTATGTGCATCAATTTTCCGAAGTACATATTCAGCTCCAGTTGGACTTGTTTCTTGTCTTCGCCTTGGTGAGTGTGTTGAATGGGTTGGATTACATGCATGCGCACAAAGCCATGCATGCTGATGAATCCCTTCCATGCGATCAACAACACAGCTCACCATGTATGCTCTGTGTTAGCTGCTAGGATGGATCTCTAACTTGTATGGGTGCAATTTCATTCTTGAGTGCATGTTGCACCCATTATTGTTCTTGTTCCTACTGCAACTCATTCATCTATCTATGCATCTTCATGTTCTTCCTTGGGTTGCTACTTTAGCACATGCAACTCCTTCTTTCTTCCATACCCTATCTTCGCGTGATCTTCATGTTGTGTCATCACCTCATAGCCTAAGTCTCCAAAGTTTCTTTCATCATCAGTGGGTCTACTTGAGCTTGCAACTTTGTTCTACCTCTGTGTTGTTAACAATATTCCTCTTGCATCCATCGCATCCGCTGCATTCGCTGCGTTCGCTACATTTGGTATGCTTCCTTTAGCCGTTGTTCATGATGCTACTTACTGTGATGCTGCTACTATCATATCTTGATGTCCTTGTCTACAAACAACTTGATATCTTCATGAGAACACAAGCTCATAGACATTTGATCGATTGCATCTCCAAGTGTGCTTTGGACAGTGTCTTCGACTCTGCTCTCTTAGACTACATTATGCCTGCACTGCTGAGAGGCAGATGAACATATGCAATACCTGGAAACATGGAAACACTCATGGCAAGAAATCTGTCAGTAGAAAACCAAAATGAACTTGAGAACTGACTTGCAACATATCTATGTGACTGATCATGAAGGTTGCGCAATTTCAGGAAGGAGGTTGGGAGATCAACTACCAAGACTACACAAGGCACAGTTTGGGCTGCTTAGAGACTAACTATTGGAACTGTGCAATGCAAAGTCCAGTCAAGTTGCTGACTACTGGGATTGTGCAATGTGTAATCTCAGCTGGCAATGGCTGTAGACTCAGTGACTGCATTGCAAAATTTTCTCGTCCAGCAGTCACTGTCCCTCAAGATTGCACAAAGTAGGCCTAGGGAATAGCTACTACGTAGAAATGTGCATTTATAGGGAGGAAGGGAGATACTTCCCTCTTAGGATTGCGTAATGCTGCCTTGGTGAGGTAGAGTCAGGGCCGAGGTTGGCCAGACTTGTCGACAGGCAACTGAAAGTGAATGATAGTGTGAATGCATGCTGATATTAAGCATAAGCATGAGTGAATTATTATGCATGCAAATGGTGAATGACAGATTCAGAAAATGGAACAACATGCATGCAAGTGAGGTGAGTCTCCGAATTGGCGACTGTTCATGAAAAACAGTTTCATGCATGTGACAACAGTGAGATGTTGTCGAAAACTAAAATGGTTCTAGGAAAAGATAGTAAACATGTAAATGACAGTAAGAATTCAAACAAATCAAGCAAAAAATACTCATACAAGTGAGAACACAAAAAGCGACAGAAATGCAACACAAGGCATGGGGAATGGGCTTACCCCAAAACAATTGAGCTGACTATGCCAACTGCTCCTAGATGTGATGTGGGATGTCAGATCTGTAAGATTGATGTGAGGAATGAGATCTGGAGCATCAAGTTGGTGATTTTTGATAACATTGAGGTTGTGACACACATGCCACGAACCTAGGGAAAGCAACACTTGGTGGGAGGTTTCTGAAATGATCCTTGCATGTAACCTCCAACTGCTAAACATAGATCCCTAAAACAAGGGATTCCCTTGCATGCTGCCTTGGGAGAAGTAGCCCATATATGCAAATCTATTTTTCTCAGTCCTAGAGGAAACCGGTTAACTCAGATGCACATGCAAAAATGTTGTTCGACTGCTGGAGAAAAATGTGCATTTCTAGGTGGGAGCCAAGATGGGTGCCCAGGTGATTTGCGCAATTTCTAGGTAGAGCAACTAATAGTTGCCTAGATTTGTGCAAATTCTGGGTTGAGCAACCCTGCTAGGGAAAATTGCATAATTCATGCTGGGAGAATTAACTGGCAGGATTGTGCAATCTTGGAGCCCAGCAGGCTGACAGATAGGATTGTGCAATTTCTGGAGCGAAGGCTAGTTTCCCTCTAGAAATGTGCAATTTTCTTGGGGAATCTACTCAGCCTGCAACTAGACCAAGTCCGAGTGAACATCCTATGAGGTGAATGCATCAAGCTGTGATCGACAGACTGCCTTTGTGCAAGGAAAACACTGAAGCTTGTGAACTTGACAAAGCAAGGCAATCAATTGTGAAGGTTGGAAGGGAGGCTCCAAAATGAAGCTAAGGAAAAATTTTGGATGGTGGTTATAGCTACTACAACACTTGGGGACACATTGGTAGAACTCCAGCTCTCTAAATGGACCTTGTTTTAAAAGCAAGTCTAACACCTCTGAAAGTATTGTTTAGTTCTCAGTTCATCTTGGCTTTACATTAGCTTGATTGTAAGATGTAGCATCTACCAATCCCTTATTCAATTGACACACATTCCAATCCAAGGAAACACAGTTGTTTCGATTGGGGTTGAGGGGTATATTTGTGGACAAGTAGTATAGTCGTCATAGTCTTAGTTTCATCTCTGGTGTTTCTCCACTGCCAGCAGACCTGGACAATACCCCCAAGGAGTCACATAGGAACATAAGCATGGCTCCGCTGCCAGTGAGCCTAGTCAATACCTAGGTGGAGTTGCTTGCATCACCTCCCTGCACCAAAAGCCTTTCTCTTCTTTCACCTTATTCATTATTTATTTTTCTTTTCTTTTTTTACCTTTTCATTTTTTCAACTGTGCATAGCACTTATTCATTTCAAAGGCGGAAGAGGGATCTTGACTTATTGAGAGTAGAAGAGGTTGTTCCAGCAAAGAAGTAGTTTATTGTATCTGTAATGTGCCTGTTAAGGTTTTCCCCCTCACTTTACTCTACTTGACTAAGCTGACAAGGGTTAACCCAAAAACAACCAACTAGAGAAGGTGACACTAGTTAGTGTGGTGTTTTCACCAAGGTTCACTTCAAACAGTACATATTTTCCTTCGACGTATCATGGAATAAAAGTAACAATTCTTCATACAGAGGCAGGATGACAGATAACAAAGTAGTGATAGATGTACAAGCCCTCTTGTACTTTAACAAGCTTGTTTTAAGAGTCATACATGGTTTCACACAAACCTAACCTATGAAATGAAACAAGTGAACTAACAAACAATAAAGCAAAGCAAGAGCAAAAGAAAAAGTGAAAGCGAAGCAAGTAACAAAACAAGCAAGAAGGAAGAAAAACAAACAAATGAAGCAAGTAAGCAAAAAAGCATGCAAGCAAATTGACTGAAAGAAAACACTACTCCTACTCCTAAGCTAACAATGCATGAGTCATCTTACGTGAAGTGATACCTCCAATGCATCCACTGGCACATTGGTTGACCCATGTTGGTGAAGGCATGGTTCACAAACAAGACAATTGTGTGAACCAGCAAACAAGAAAGATGTAATAGTGAAGACAAATACACTTCGAGCTTACAAGTGACCACAAAACAAAGATGAGTGAAAGTGCATGACATGCATTATATGGTGCTACCATGATGTTGTGCTAAAATATGTGCAGATGTTGAGTGTATGCATTCTCTTTACTATGATATGCAAGAAAACATGAGAAAGATAGACCACTTGTGTTGTGCATTTGTGCTTGTTGTGTAAGATTCCTCCAATGCATGAGAAATGGGATCATGTAGTTCAAGTGAAGGAAACTAAATCTGGGTGTTTGGTTGATCTTTGATGCAAAGCAGAGAGTGATGAGGAGCCTTGAGTGTTTTGAAAATTTCCTGGCTGGAAGTGAAACCAACCTTAGGACAGTGAGGCCTGACATAACCATCAACACGGGATGAAGTGCCTCAATAGTCTAGGCAGTTTCGACGTCATTGGTAGATAGATCATCGCATACCAATGTCTTTGATAGATTAACAATGGTTGAATTAACATCATGATCGGATGAGGAAGTGAATAGATCACAACAACCAAGATCAGAAAATTCAGGATGTTTGCCGACATCCTCATGATTTGGTGAATCGGGTATAGGGGTAGATGAGAAGCAAAGATGTTCACCCTCTGCCTTTTCAAGAAAGATGAATGACAGATCGGATGGATGTTCCGTAGAAGATGTGTCATCTCCACACTGTAATAACAGACTGACATCTGAGGTGTCCTGTGAATGGTCAGAAGTAAAAGCATCTGGAAATGATTTTTCACAGGGAAAATCAGTAGTGGCAAAATCACAAGTGATGTCAGGATGAAGCGGATTAGGTGTGTCTGGAAGGGAGTCACCCTTGACCGTGGGCTCTTCTTTAGATTATTGCACACACTCATCATGAATGATGGTGCAGGTTGGCTGAATAACACCAACTTCATGAACAACTTGATCCTCGTTCACAACAAGTGAGGAGTTCAGAATGAGAGAACACAAGACAGTACAATCCAGCGGATCAACAGAATGTGAGGATGGAGGTCGAGGGAATGAGTTAACGTGACAACCAACAAGCTTACTAGTCAAATCTATGAAAATCTCAAGAGCAGGTGGGGTGGGAGAGTGTGACAGTTTAACAAAGGCATGTGCATGATCTCCCACATCGCTCCATGGTGGTGGAGTTGTTTGATGAGATGAAGGCGGATAGTCACTTGTGATAGAAACTATGTCTGCCTGTGATTGTGCAACTCCATCACTAAAGTGTGTTGAGGGTGAAGGTCAGTTCTAGGTTGAAAGGGATCAGTCCCAACTCGGCTAGGAACACACAACACATAAGACATGCACAACTTATGGTAGAGAAATCAACATGGATGTAGCAATTACAACATATAAGGTAAGACAACACATACAACACTCACGGATTAGTCTAAATGAGTGCAACAATTGTTACTGCAAGGTTAATGCCAAAGGTCTATTTGATGACCGGTGAAGCAATCGACACATACAGGGCAACAGTAACAACATATACAACACATTTCCATTAACAGATTATGAATTACAATAAATGAATCAGTTCAGATGTAGAACATAGTTTAAAGAAACATGTATTACAAGTGTTAAATATCAGTCTTACAATAGATACAATACATGTGTGAAAACGTGTTGGTTCTTATTATATAAAGAAGTGTAAGTTCCAATCATACAATACATCCATGTAAATCTTCTAGACCCAATAGTGGAACATTGTTGGGCACTAGAGAAGGTATGTTATTTTCATTTACCTTGTTATCTTTTCTTCAAAATTCACGACCTTTTCACATCATGAGCCAGGCATATGGTAGAAAAATATGATAAAATCTAGAAGATTTATATGTAATATGAAATAACTAATAGTTACCCTTTTTCTATGCAGAAAGAGGAGAAAACGGAGGACTGTCATCCCAAAGGAATGAATGAGACTAAGTTAAATACTGTCCCTTTGGTAGGGAACTGCGCTCAAACAAGGTGATCCAAATTGGAGTGTAACAACCGGAAAAAGGAAAAGGAGATCTCCAATCGGCGTAAAAGAACAAGAAGATAACTGCAAATTAACAACTTAATGAATCCCTCAGGATCCTTTGATCCTGTGGGATCGCTATCTTAACAATCCTCTGCATTGTTGATATCACCATTTGGCTGTTATAAAAAGGGCTAGCACTGTTAGCTTGAAAAAAGGAGAGAAACTATTGTTATGTTTATGAAATTTTCCTTGGTACTTGAACTTTGATCATCGACTCTCTTTGAAGAGAAAGTCCCTGTAACTCTGTTTAATATTTTAATATAAAAACTTGGTTGTTGTTCTATTGTTGATTCTGGAGTAGCCTGAAGTAGTGAGTCCCTGGAGGCTAAGGGCCCGACCCTGGTGGATCACTTTCTCCTGTATCATATTTCTAATTCATATGTAGCTTGAGTTCTTTATTTTACTCTTCTCAGTAATCTGAAGTGCTTTACTATTTTACATATCGGCTCTGTTATACTTGATTAAATACTACTGTTACTTGTAATAGGGATGCTATGTTATCATTCTAACTCTACATCACATCATTGTTCCTTTTGACTATTCATATAGCATTGTTGTTCCTTACAAATTATAGATTAACCACGTTGTATATTCCTAAATCAATACTACTTTATTTGGAATTGTTGTTATGTTACCATTGTTGTTCTAAAACAATTATCATTCCAAAACAATTGCTATTCCATTACAATTGCTGCTATTTTATAGTTGTGATTCATGCGTATTGTATCAAAGCTCGGATTACTATTCCTTTTACTGATTAAGTGTGTTGTGTGTTTAACTTGGGTTCTTGTACATTCAGATTTCAATTGCTCCTCTATACTTTATTTCTGATAGTCTGTTGTTCCATTTTTGTTTGTTGTTCAACTCGAAAGTTGTTACTTAATTCCTATAGATTATAATTATTGTTGCATTCATTTCCATAGGTTAAGGTTTTTATGTTCAATCTTATTCATAGAGATAGTTTTTGTTCCATTTCTTGCCATTTGAAGATCATCATTGCTTTGGTGTGCAAAAGGTCTGAAACTGTAGTGAACATCGACATATGCTATCTAGTTCCCAGTTTGATGATCCTTCTCTTGAGTGCCTTCTTAATTGCATCAATTTACAGAGGGAAGAGTTACCATTATTGTACCCTTGACTGATAAAGTATTATAGCTTTCTGAACACATGATTGAATTCTAGGTTTCTTTTTGCAAATAGATTTCATTCCAAACATCCATTTACTCTTGTATTGAGAGCACTATACTACTAGCATTACTCTGACAAATGACCGCCTCAAACTGAGTACACTCTTTGAAATAACAAATTGTTAATGGATTGACAATTAACGTAGGGTAAATAGAGCTGAAAAAGACCCTTTTTACTGCTCGACATTTTGGCACCGTTGCTGGGGAAGAGTGTAGCCATTTGTCCCTTTTCCAGAGTGGTGTAAGAACCTGCTAGGAAAGATTTGGGTTTTAAAAACAGAAGGTAAGAACCTACGTGCGGAGCATGTAATAGCCCTACTCCCCTGCCCGCTTTCCTGCAGATTTTTTGTTGTTTTCTTTGGGTAGAAATTAGTAGTTGATTTGTGTTCATGACTAAGAAGAAAAGGCTAGAAAAGAATCCTAAACCTCTATCCAAGCCTGATAAAGCTAAGGGGTCGGTGAACCTTGGCTGATCAACCTTTATAGACGAAATCCTTAAGAAAGCAGAATCTTAGCCTTCAGTAGGGCCTAGAAAAGGCACTTCTAGACAACCTACTTGTTCCCTTCAGGCCACAAGATCACCATCTATAGCCTTTGCTGAGGAGCATAGTCACACCAAAGAGCAAGATTTTCAAAAAATTGAGAATTCTAGCCCAAAATCATTGCAACAAGGGAACCTTAGCAACCTCTGTGAAGGGAAAGGAGAAACTGTGGAAACTGAAGAACCAAGGTCTCTTCTTGGGATAATTTCGCCATTAAGAAACCCATATAAGGGAAGCACTGCAAAAATCATCCATAACAAAGTTGAAGAACCTCAAGAGCCAAAATACCACCAGACATTAGGAACTCTCATCATCCTAGATAAAGGAAGTGTTGTTAAGGCCATTCCTGTTAAAGCCAATCCCCCTCGTCAGCCAAGGAATACCCTCCTAGACATCCCATAAGATTATTGGCACATATTTGACCAAATTGCCCAAAACCAGCCAAATACCCAAACTTCTACACTGTAATATCCCATTGTGGACACTGCAGCTAATGCTCCTATGAAAGAAATTCCTCTCCTGCATATCCCTACATTTCATGGCCTCACATCAGAAAACCCTGATGCATTTTTATTTGAATTTGATGTGTTGTGTAGAGGTTATGACTATACCACTGATCCCCAGAAACTAAATTTATTTCCCTCTACATTAAAGGGAGTTGCTTTAAGATGGTTTATGGGGTTGGGTAGTGGTGTTATAAATAACTAGGACCAAATGAAAGAGTCTTTTCTAAAACAATATCAGGATTATTATAGGTCTAGAGAATTGAAAGATGAAATATTTCATATGGTGGCTAGACCAAATGAAACATTAGAGGAATATGTTGAGTGTTTTCAATATAATCTTCAAAGATCTCCTTATGCATCATTACCCTTACCTGATAATGTATTGAAAACAACATTAATTAGAGGAATGAAGGAACAATGGATTGAAACACTAAATATTATGGGAAAAGGAGATATTTATCAGGAAAATTTTGCTAACATTATTAATTTATGTATCAGGAGTTCAAGAGGTAGCACAAGACTAAAACCAGCAAAACATGATCGGTTTGCAAGAGATAACAAAATTTCTGCAGAAGGAGTAACTCGCATAGAAATTGGAAATTTATTAGAAAATTTGAAAACCGACATATTAGGGACTCTAGAAACACAACTTGATATTATGCAGGCTAAGCAGAAGCAAGCAGAGGCTAAACAAAATTTGGCAATATTCTATCCCAGGTGTAGAAAGAAACACAACCACAAAGAATGTCCATTAGATGTGATTCAAGTCTACGCCATTTGTACAAAAGATCATTCTACAGAGAGTTGTCCCTCACTTCCTGGATTGAAAGCAGTATACAAGGAAGCGGAGGAAGAGCCAGAACCAATGTACCTACTTAATCGATGCCGTCAGTGGCAGCTGCAACAATCAGGTATGTTCTCTGATCCAACTTTTTCTTTTCAGCCTCCACAATATCATGCTCAACAATATAATACTATGTGGCAAAATCAATCTACATTCTCAAATTGGTCATAACAACCATTTCCTTCATCATCACCATGGTCGAATCCAGCAAGTCAATCCAATTGGCCAAATTTTCCCTATACCCCACCATATCTACAGAGAGTTGTCCCTGACTTCCTGGATTGAAAGTAGTATACAAGGAAGTGGAGGAAGAGCTAGAATCAGTGTACCTACTTAATCAGTGCCGTTAGTGGCAGCTGCAACAATCAGGTATGTTCTCTGATCCAACTTCTTCTTCTCAGCCTCCATAATATCATGCTTAGCAATATAGTAGTATGTGGCAAAATCTATCTACATTCTCAAATTGGTCATAACAACCATTTCCTTCATCATCACCATGGCCGAATCCAGCAAGTCAACCCAATTGGCCAAATTTTCCCTATACCCCACCATATTGGCAAAATAATGTATATCCACCACAATGGTCCCCTCCTACTTCACAGAGTCAAGCCTGGCAAACAAACTGGCAAAGACCGATGAACCAGCCAGTAGGAATCATTCCACTCCCTCAACCTACACTGCCAACATTACAACAAAACCCCCAGTCTAATTTAAGACCACAACTCCCAGCCCAACCCAACCCTAATCTGAATAACAGACCAATCCAATCTATTCAAATAATTGAAATATCAGACATAGGAACCGATCTAAGGGAGTGTAATGACCTTCAATTGAGATCTGAATGCATCATTGAAATAGAGGGAGATAAAACCGCTCAAGTTTAAAATCAGTTACCTATAGAAAAACCATTACAAGAAGAGGATATGATCAGACAACAAACTCATAATCAAGTAATCACATCTTCTCCTCCATTCCTAGAATGATTAATTATACCTCGACCTATACAACATCCTGATTTTGACATTCTGGGAGAATTTAAAAATCTGTTCATAAAAATCCCACTCCTCCAAGCCATTCAAGACATCCTGATATATGCAAAGACCATCAAAGAGCTATGTATAAAGAAACCAAGGAGGAAAATAACAAATAACCCAACAGTCCAAGTATTTGGCACCCTATCCGACCTATTATTAGGAAGAGAAACACCCATTAAATATGAAGACCTAGGAAATCCAATAGTAACAGTATAAATCAATGGGCAAACTTTTGCAAAAGCCTTAGTTGATTTAGGGGTTGCGATTAATATCCTAACAACCACCACTTATCAAAAACTGGGCATTACATCAGTAGAACCAACCTCCACTTTATTAGAACTGGCTAACCAATCTGTGGTTAGACTAGAAGGAACACTACATGATGTCATGGTATCCGTTGATTCCTGGAGTATCTTGCCGAATTTCTGATAATAAACCCCAAAAACCGACTTGATGGACATCCATTGATTTTAGGCAGACCTTGGCCTGCAACCGCTGATGCTTATATTAGTTGTCGGCAAGGCAGTATGACCATAACTAGTGGGGCTAATATCAAGAATCTAGCCTTGTATCCTCCAGCCCAGCCAAGTGTCACAATAATAAAAACTAACAAACATCCTATATTATACCTCATCGAAAATATTATATCTCCATTAGCCATAGAATATGCCTTTGATTTCAAAGATCAAACAGAGGATGATGTCACTAACAACTTTCTTAGCCAGGCTAAAACTAGACCCTACATGCAATGTCATATGATAGAAGAAGAATTTGATAATGAATTAGAAGAATATCCTCTCAAAGATACTCACGATCAAACAATACCTACTACCTCTGTATCAAATAACAAAACTGTAGAAATTGAGCTGAGAAAAACTCTAAACATTAATGGCAACCTGACTCTAGAACAAGAACACAAGCTAATCCAGCTACTGAGAAAGCATTAAGAAGCATTTGCATGGGACTATCCTGACATGAAAGGAATTGATCCCCAGTTATGTACACACCAAATTTACATAGAAAAGGATGCAAGACATATTCGCCAACCACAAAGGAGACTTAACCCTCACCTAAAAGACATTGTAAAAGCTGAACTTCAAAAACTCTTAGATGTGAACTTTATTTACCCTATCTCCAATAGTAAATGGGTCTATCCGCTTGTAGTGGTACCAAAGAAGAATGGAAAGTGGAGGATTTGTGTAGATTATAGAGAACTAAATAAAAAAACACAAAAATACCACTTTCCCCTTCCATTCATTGACTATGTATTAGATACGCTAGCAGGAAAGAAATTATTTTCTTTCTTGGATGGCTTCAGTGGATACAACCAAATTCAGATTACCCCTTAAGACCGAGACAAAACTACTTTTACCTGTCCTTGGGAAACATTTGCATATAGAGTTTTACCTTTTGGCCTATGCAATGCCCCTACCACATTTCAAAGGGCTATCCTCAACATTTTTTCAGATTTAATAAATGAAGGGCTCAAAGTATATATGGATGACTTTACACCATACAGAGATGATTTCGACCCAGCATTGAATACACTAGAAAAAGTGTTGCAGCGATGCATTGCCACTAGGCTTTGTCTGAGCCATGAAAAATGCTATATGATGATCATTGAGGGACTTATTCTAGGCCGTTACATTTCAGTAGCTGGAATACAGGTAGACCTGGCCAAAATTCAAATATTTTTGTTAATACCTACTCCTACCACTCAGACAGAGGTACGCAGTTTTATTGGATTCTCTAGTTATTATAGAAGATTTATAGAGCATTTTTCTCATATTGTTGCACTATTATATGCACTGATAGGGAATGTTGACTTTGTTTGGACCGAAAAATGTGATTGCGCTTTTGAGAGTATAAAAAAACTTGTGTCAACAGCCCCAGTACTTCGAGGACCAAATTGGGACCTACCATTTCAAATTTCATCAAATGCATCAAACACATCTATTGGAGCAGTCCTTGGGCAGGAAGAAGATAAAACACCATATGCAATTTATTATATTAGAAAAAGTTTGTCTCCTGCTGAGTTGAACTATACTGTGACTCAAAAGGAATTTTTAGCTATAATACATGCCGTCAATAAATTTAGGCATTTCACTGGATATCCTGTTATTTTATATATAGATCACTCTGCCATAATATATTTAGCAAATAAACCCATCACAAATGGTAGAGTAACCAAATGGTTGATTTTATTACAGGAATTCGATATCACGATAAAGGAACAACCAGGAAAAGAAAACCTGTAGTTGATTTTCTCTCACGAATGCCAAAACCAGTGGATACAACAACAATCAAAGATCAATTTCTAGATGAACATCTATTCGTTGTTACTAATAAAACACCTTGGTATGCTGATGTTGCAAATTATCTACCAGTAGGCAAACTACCAAAACATCTGACAACAATATAAACTTTGAAATGAGAACTATAAACTCAAAGTGGGAACTCTGGCAAAAAAACCCCAAAAAAACATCAAAAACAGTGCTAAAAACGAAAAGTGTGTATACTGGAATGATGTTTTTATTTTTTAGGCGTCAATTTTGAAAATGTTTTAAAAATGGCAGTGACTACGAAATTTACTATGAAATTTTTGTGCAAAATATAGCTTCAAAATGAAAGTGATGATACTGGAACAATAAATTTTTTCTTTAGGGTCAATTTTCAAATTTTTTAAAAATGCTAATAAAACCAAATTTTTATGTCTCAAACAAAGTTGTTTAGTAGGAAAAAACACATTAATGTTTTTGGTAGAATATCATTTTTCTTTCCTAAGTATAAATTTAACATGTTTTCAACCATAACATGCTAGATACAAAAGAAATTGAAAGGTTTTCAACTATAAAATTAAAAAACCATGACATTATGAAAAAATTACATCACTAAATGAATTCAAAAGTCATTATTTGTATATTGAATAAAACATACATTATATCTCTAATTTAATATTGCATTGTAGATATTTTAAACAATAAAATTTATCATAATTAAGACATATAATCCAAAAACATAAATATGCTTCATAACTTCTCATTTAACGCCATATGGAAAACATTGATTTTATTGAAGATACGATGCGTACATCAGTTATATAAACTATCTTAAACAATTATTCAAAATCACTCATATTTTCTTGCACACCATCAGAATTCACATCTTCAGATGAGTGACTGGACACTGACGAAGATGTTCCATATTCTTCTCTTTCATCAACTAGTGCCCCATCTGAGTCCACATGCATGCCCAACATTCCAGGTTTCAAAATTCTTCTAGATGTACGACTGGTTTCAGCAGACTCCCATGTCAACACTATTCCTTCTGGTAACAACCTTTTCAGAATCTCTATCATATTGAAGCAAAGAGTTCCTCTCTTTGTTAAATTGAAGTCATAAACAAGTTTGTCAACATCCTCCAATTGTAATATGTCTGTGCGGTGGCGATTTATATTTGTACCCTTTCTTTTTCTTTTTCCACCATTTTTTTGTCAACTACCATCTCTGGCTTATACACACCATTGAATGGGTGTGTATTTGTGGCATACCAATGTACTTCAACACCTGTAACATCCTCATTTTCTGTAAAGACCTTTATAACATTAGCAACCCAAAATGGATAGCCTTTGGGATCTCCATCTACTAGCACTGCAATCATGCAACCCTCCTTAATATCCTGTACTGAACCCCTCTAAAGGTCTTCCATGGCTTCACGTTGTGCACGATATCTTCTGGAACCAATATACATCTCTCTTTCCATTACTTGTGAAGAATTAATAATACCTTGACTTTGTTGCTGTTAAACAATGTTTACTTCCTCATGTTCATTCGACATATTTTGTGGCCAAATAAATGGATTTTTCAAAGGTATATCTTCATTTGTTGTTGTTGAAATGATATCACTTTGTTTATTGAAAAATGACTCCCACCAAACTGAATCAACAATGTCAAAGTACCCATATGTATATCTAATACATTTTTTAATTTCTTCCAGGCAATCAGAATAATTTATATCTCTATTCTGTCTGCGTGCATTCTGAACTTCACCAACTGATTGTAATAACAGTATTTTTGATGCAAATATTGGATGATCTGGAATGAACTTCAAAAATTGCAAACCTGATGACGGTGCCCATTCTGTAGTAGTTGAAAACTTCTTGCCCCATATTAGTGTTTTCCCATCAATTTTTTTGATACAAAATTGATGTTGGAAGTTACTGTCATTAAGTTGTTCAATGCATTTCCCCTCACCATAAACCTTCGCATGTCAACAGTGTCTTCCAACACATCAAAAGTAGGCTCTGGCATGTATGATTTCTTAATACATTCAATTAATGATGGCAAGATCCCAACTTCCTTCCTCCTCAATGTGACTGAAAAACGACTGAATATCTGATCAATATGGTCATGAGTGTGCCCAACAAGAAGGAAACCAACCTTTACCTTTTGAAAAACTCTCAATTCAACAAGCATGTTCAGATACCCAAAAACAACCAGATTTTTGTTTTCACGGCAAGTGTTGTCCAATTGTAGATACAAAACTTCAGGAAGATTACCAGACCAATGAGAAACCACATCATGAATTATGGTTATGGTCAGATTTGCATCATTATGAATATTTGGAGCTGTGGAGTAGACCGTTGGCAACATTTTCCCATTGAAGACCATACAACCGACCAAGTGAAACTGAATAAAATTTTCCTCTTGTAGATTTTTGGGTGTGTGAACAAAATGTGGTAAAAGTTTTTTCTTCTGGTCCATACCATCAATTATCAAACCCAAATATTTATTTGGATTATCATAACACTTCTTTCGATGCTTGTACAACTTCTTCCTTTCATTTGTTTGTTGTTCGTGATGCTCCTGAAATTATTTGACAATTAAATCTACACAACATAAAAGAAATTCATTAAAAAATATGTTTTCATATTTGATGACTATACAATTTTAAATGTTAAAGTTATGAATGCTTACCTCTTTCTGAGCCTTCACATTTGTCCCTTCTTGATTTAAGAGAAGCACATGTACTGCAAATCCCCATCCTTGTCTTCTTAGGAATACAGACATTATTGAATTCTTTCTTCCATATCTTCACAAAATATTGATATGTAATAAATTGGCCATGTCCCTCAGCACCTTCTGCATATTCTTTGTATAAGTTGTAGATTTCTCGTCTTGAAAAATTATCTAGAATATGTATTGTCTCTCTATTTGTCATACACTCTCCATGCTTTGAAAATAAATCTTTCATCCATGACATTGCAATATTTGATAATGGCCCAAACTGTCTTTTATGACGTACTTCTGAATAAAATGTGGGATCCTTTTCCAAATTTTCTTGAATTCTTGAAAGACGAAAATTCCCAATTGAATGAAACATTTTGAAAGCTTTTTTACACAATAATAAATTCCTAATATGATAATCATAACCTGACAATGTAGATTGCATGCAGCCAACTAAATATGAATTTTGCATGCTTTTATTCATTGACAAATATCTCTTCCTGCTTTCTAAATGCAGATGTGAAATCCATATGTTTCAAGCAATTTTTTTGGCAACATTCACTTGAAATGAGAGTGCTGATAGAACTTCTTCTCGTCAGATATTCTGCTCTACCCCTTGTATAACTAGAACAACTTGCATTGATATGAAAAGATCTGCTCCTACTCCTCGATACAATATTTCTTAGCAACATCTCCATCATTGGATCATCATTTTTATAAGGATTTTCATCGTCATTAAGAGGAATGTTGTCCACACTATGATCAGCTCTTCTTTTCAAATATTGACTTAGAGGATACTCTTCATCTTCCCCTTCTTCAGTGCTACTATCATAGTCCTTAGAATTTGGACTGACTGGAAAATTGGACTCGATGTTTAATGGATATTCTTCCTCATGTGCATTGTTAGTGCTACTCTCATAGTCCATAGAATTAGAATTATGTTGAAAATGTGACTGTTTACTTATTAAAGATGCTACATCCTGTCCTTTGTCATTGCTACCTTTATACTCATTAGAATTAGGATTAACTGCATCATCATGTCCTTCATCACTACTACTCTCATAGTCCTTAGAATTAGGACTAAGAGGACATTATGACACTCCATTCTTTTGAAATTCATCATCACGCTCTTCATAACTGTTGCTCTCATCGTCCTTAGAATTAGGACTAAGTGGACATTGTGACACTCCAATCTTTTGAAATTCATCATCCCGCACTTCATCGCTACTGCTCTCATAGTCCTTAGAATTAGGACTAATTGGACACCGTGACACTCCATACTTTTGAAATTCATCATCAGGCTCTTCATCACTGCTGCTCTCATAGTCCTTAGAATTAGGACTAAGTGGACACTTTGACACTCCATTCTTTTGAAATTCATTATCGCACTCTTCATCACTGCTTCTCTCATAATCCTTAGAATTAGGACTAAGTGGACACTTTGACACTCCATTCTTTTTAAATTCATTATCACACTCTTCATCATTGATTCTCTCATAGTCCTTAGAATTAGGACTAAGTGGACACTTTGACACCCCATTCTTTTGAAATTCATTATCACACTCTTCATCACTGCTGCTCTCATAGTCCTTAGAATTAGGACTAAGTGGACACGGTGACACTCCATTCTTTTGAAATTCACCATCATGCACTTCAAAACTGCTGCTCTCATAGTCCTCAGAATTAGGACTAAGTGGACACCATGGCACTCCATTCTTTTGAACTTCACCATCATGGTCTTCATCATCGCTGCTTTCATAGTCCTTAGAATTAGGACTAAGTGGAATCTGTGACTCTTTATTAATTTGAAATTCTCCATCCCCTCTTTCATCAGTGTTGCTCTCATAGTCTTTAGAATGGGGACTAAGTGGAAGAATTGACTTTCTATTCATAGTGGAAGAATTCCCACTATATTCATCAATATGAATAGAGTTGTTACGCGATGAAGATGTTGATGGTGTATAAATCGAAACTTCACTATTAGAACAATCCATCCCTTTCAAATAGAAGATGTTGAATGATACAAATGGAGTCTCCTAAGGATATTATATAGCTTAAAGAATGAAATTTTCCCTCCAAAAATATTCCATCCAAAATGTTTGTTAGATTTATTTACCTTCATTATTTTACTCTACAATTTATTGAAAAATGTAAATTAATTTTTTTTATGAAATAAATGACTAAAATTAAAATTATAAACTACAACTTCTACATTAATTATTCTAATAGTTAAAGTATATAATATTTACTAAACAAATGATTTTTTTTTTAATTTTTTAAATATATTCTAAAACAAATTAATCCCACATTCAACTCGTTGTAAAGCAATTCTAAAATATTCGCTTTATAATATTTCAAAACAAATTATCCCACATTAACCTTACGGAAAAACATCTCCGTAATTTCACTTATATATTAACTTTCATTCACTATTACTCACGTCACATCCAGGTTTTCTAAAGTTCGTTGAAAGACTCATGAATTTGTGGAGCAGCTATATTGCTATCAACAACATATTCAACGAAGAATTCTCGCAATTGAAAGGTAAGTTAAAAAATTTTCCTTCAAATTTTTCATATTAAATTAATTTAATGAAAAAGAGTTTTTTTTTTAATTAATAATTTTTCTGAGCCAAAATAAAATTATGTCCATCGTGAGCATGGTCGGCCCGATCAAACTCAATCACCCAATAGCCGTGGGTGGGCCGCCATGGTGTCACGCGGTGGGCAGGGAGATCGGGCGGGGTGTGAGGGCGCGGGGGGTTATAAGGGCTGCGGCGCCCACCTTGGTGGCTCACACGCCTATCGCGGGGGTTGGGTGATTCTTAGAATCGCCCAACTCCCGCAGCAGGCGGGCGAGCTGCCGGGGTCGACGCCGCAACCTGACTTGCCCCCTATCACCAACCCCCCACTCTCAACACTCTGACCCCCTTCAACCACACTCCGTGCCCCTGCCTCCTTACCTCCACATCCCCACATGACTCGTCAACGCTCATATCCCTACCTGCACCTGCCCACTCACCCGCATGCCCTCCCCGTCATCCACCACCTCACCTTGTGTGCCC
>APFE030564519.1:83899-104370 GCA_000404065.3 Pinus taeda | reverse complement strand
GGGGGTGGGTTGGTATACAAATAACAAATTTATGGTATATTTTCGTTGTTAATTTAAGTTAATATGTTTTTTTTACTTACTAATTTATGTGTTTTTATTTTTTAGGAAAATGGCATCAAAGAAAATTTTTGTGAATCTTTCTAGACCAAAGGCTCTTAAAGGTGCATCTTCAAAAAACATTGGTGAATGAACTCCACCTGAGCTCATGGCTACAAATATTTCAAGTGCCTTAAGTGATAAGAAGATAATTTCAGACTGGAAAAATTCAAAAGAGGTGAAATTTCCATCAAGAGTCTGGTATGTGAAAGAAATAGAAAGTACAAATGTCAATATATATCTATATATTGATATACCCCATAATAATGAAAATTTGGAGGTGATGTGGAAAGTCATAGATATGTGTTCTGTACTGAACACTGAAGTTGTTTACATACTTACAAATATTCCCAAGTCACATGAAAGGATTAAATACTGACTATCATATTCATTATATGACACGAGAGAAGTATCTACAAAGTTGTGTAAACAAATCGTAAATGAGATGACACAAAACATCGTAAGTATTGTTATTTGTATTTGTATTTTGTTCTTGAAAGTGTCTCGCTATATTTGTTTAACTTTGTTTTTATTGACATATGATATTTTGTTTGGCAGAATTTTGTTGAAAGTTATTTAATTAGGTTGGGAGGCATTCATTTTATAGAGCATGATATCATGAAAGTTGTCAGAAATTTTTACTCGGTGTCAGAAGAAGATATGGAAAACATGAAAAATGTAGTAATTGATGATGCTACAAAACTACATCCAAAGAATCAGAAAAAAAGGCCTCCAGTGGATAAATCTAGCAAGGGTAAACAAGTTACTTTTGAGGACGATGAAGTTGAAACTAACAGTGAAGCATATGTTGCCATTACTGAAGATGACATTGGAACTGAGAAAAGTCATAAAAGACCAAAAGTAACAATGCCCAAGAATAAATCTATTGAGAATGTTATGACGAAGAAAAGTAAAGTTGAAGATCTTGAAGTAGTCATTACGAGCAGTCAAGAACCTAGTGAAACTTCAAAAGAAAGCAGAGAAATCATTACACCAGGAGCTGATTTAGATGATGGCATTATCAAAACAAAACAAAATGCCATTCAATAGAATTTGACAAAGATAAACTTAATTGATGGTGGTCGTACATTTTAGCTAAATGTCAGACAAACATATAAGGCAAGTGAAGGACAATGCCAATATCAAGTCAGAAAGCCACATCATCTGCATGTTCACAACTTGAAGACATTGATGAGGTACAATCCATATGCTCATGTGGTTAGTTATGTGCTTCTTGTTGATCCACTTCAAGTTCCTAACAAAGAAGCATTTGATAAGTCAAAATTTTTTGAATACAAATATTATGTGTTTGGGGGGAACCATTCTGTAGAAGCTCAAAGACAATTAATGGAGGAATATCCTAATAACCCACGTTTTGAAACAATGAAATGTATCATTTATGTTGGTTTAAATGAAATAGAAGCAAAGTTCGTGGCATGGGATCATAATTCAGATAATGAATATAGGATGTCTATGACTTTCATCCAAATGGTTAGATTTATTCATAGTGAATTTCAAGACAAATGTGGTGGGGATAGGATACATGTTACTGCAGATTTCTGAAAGCAATGTTGTATGGAAATAGGCTATCAAATTGAAGAGAAAACCAAGTTAAAAGGTGGAAAAGACAACAAAAATAGTGATTTATTCAGAGGTGTTGATAACATTTTCCAATTGGCATTTAGAACTAAAGATGTTTGGAAGTTTATTGATGAGATTTTTAGCATGTGGGAAGACATTGGCATTAAAAATCAAAGGGTCAAAAAGTCTAAGCCATTGATATGTAACAATAGTAAATGAGCTCCTGAACTGAAGCAACTTCCAGATGATATGACCATCACGCTTTGGAGGGCGATGCAAGGAGTGAAAGATGAAAAATTTGTCAATAAAATATTATCTCATGTGAGGTCAAGGGAATTATCATTGGAAGAAATGTCTGAAGAATTTCAAAAGTAAGTTTGTTGAATTATTTTTATTTATTTCTAGATTATAGTTATCTTTTAAATAAAACATGTTCTTGGTAGTATTTGTTATACATATCATTATATTAACTTTTTCTTACTTTATCTATGCAGTCACAAAGTTTACATGAAAATTCAGGAACAAATGGTTAGATTGTTGAATGAAAATAGTTGGGATGATGTTGTACACAACTATCCAGATTCAAGTGCTACATCAACATTAAAATCTTTTTATCGTGCATTTAAAAAGGTATCTTGATTTATAAATTCAGTTGTATTCATCTGTGTACTATTTTTAATTTAAAACTTACACATATATTTGTTTATTTGATAAAAAGATGAGGAAGGAAGATAATGGAGCACCAGACAGTTTCAAGACTTTTATTGAAAAAATAAAGATTGAAAGACTGAGGAAGCAACGTATTAAAAATTTTGAACTTGATCCAACTCTTAATCATTTCATTTGGAATGGGCTAGACACTATTCAATATCAAGTAATACAAGGCGACTGTGAAGACATTGCTAAACGCATACTAAAAAGGGATTATGCCCTAGTTATTGCAGATATTCCCCATGGTTTCAATATTCCAAACATTTACTATGATAGTGACCCTTATACTTATCAAGCTTTTAATCAAGTGGTTGCGGGATTTGTAGAAGTGACATCATCACCATTATGGAGATTTGTGACATTTCATTCAGACACACAATTGGCGATGATATTGTTAAGCTTCAAGAGGAAAACAAATTCAAGGATGCAGCTTACATGGTGAGACATTTAAAAGGCATATTTGATTAATGTTGAAAAATTAATTTATGTACAAGTTAACTGAACTTTTACTATTTCATGTTACAGGCAAAATTCAAATCTTCTTAACAATGAAGATCAACAATTTATAAATGACTGTGAGTTCATTCATATTGATAGTTGGGCAAAAGATGATAGCCATATGTCTATGATTTTTAATCAGGTGGATGGAAAGAGTCATAGCCAAATACTGACTTATGATGCTGTTGTGAGAAAACTAACATATGAAGACAAAGAAACAAAAGGAGAGATAGTTAACATTTATCAAAAAACACAATTATTGATTAACTATCTTATAAACATATGTTCAAATGAAGGACATTGGGTTCTGGATTTATTTTCTGGCTCAGGTAGGTTTTGTTATATGGAATTGAATTTCAATATGTTATTTTTTTAATTAATATGTCATTGTACTAATTTACTTCATTAATTTTTTTGTGCTTGATAATTAGGTACAATAGTAGCATGTTGCCTTCAAAAAGGAAGAAATTGCATTGCAATTGAGAAAAATCCATTACAATGCAATTTCATTCAGCAAAGAATTAATGCTCTTCAATTTCTTCCAGATGCAATGCAAGAAATTGGGTTGAAGAAAGGGGACTTTAGTGAATCACGTGTGGCAAAATAGGCAAAGGAACCCCAACCACCATTACATGGAATGTTTGGAAAGACATACATTGGGAGATTCGCAGACATCAAAGACCCATTAGAAGAGGAAAATGAGCAAATGAAAGCAGAAAATATTGTGGAAGAAGACAATGATGGAACTCTAGAGGACGAAGAGTTTGGATTACGTGACATTGTTGATTAAATTTAAGTTATACTTGGAAATCAAGCTTGGCAATGTTTTGAGTCTAACATTTTATGAAAAGAATAATCAATCAATTAAAGTTGTTATGTGTTCAGTATTTGTAATTTGTGATTTTCGCATTGATTTTTAAGTTAATTATTATTTTTTTGACATGAAATTAATAAAAAAAAAACTATTATTTAACCATTTTTAGTGAAAATTTTTGTATAAAAATTGTGATTTTGACATGTCAATTCTAGCAAAAAATTATCAAAACATGTAGTTTTTTTGTTATATTTATGTTAAAAATGGTTATTTTTATGTCCATTGTTAAAAAATGTTGTTTTTTAGAAACAATTATTTCATGTGGATTGAAAAATTAATTAAGGATGTATAAATATGTAGATTATCTAAAATTCAAACTATCGACTTTCTAATTTGAAAATGCAAAACAATAAAAACCTCACTACAAAAAAAATTAAAATTAAAATAGAAAACAAGAAAATATGAAGAAAACAACCACTTCAAAAACTATCAAATTTAGAAAATAATTATTTACAATTCATACACTAGAAAATTTAAAGTAAAAAAATAGGTCTTTCAAAAAAAGGGTGTGATTCAGAATACTCACTTTTTTAAATCAGCATGAAAATCACTACCATTCCAGAACATAATGTACATGAAAAAAATTAAAGTTCCAAAAATTATGCTCTAAAAAAAACATGTGTGTTTTGCATCACCCCTTTTCAAAATCAGGGCATTTTTTTGCTATCTCTACGAAACGGGTAGCAGTACCAGTTCCCGTTTCAAAGTTTACATTGTTTGACCCCCAATGAACGAAAATAGATTGTCCAGTGTAGTAATCAATTTTCTTGGATTGGAGGCTACCTGTTTCATACAGGGGCAGATATGCACATTAGGAGATGCATCCGCGAAGATGAAATTTTTGACATCTTGAAAGCTTGTCACGATTGTCCATGTGGCGGGCACTTCACAGATTGGAGAACAGGTCACAAAGTGCTACAAACAGGGTATTATTGGCCCACGATCTTCAAAGATGCAAAGAAGTTTGTTCAAGCTTGTGATAGCTGGAAAAGAGCAGGACGCCCTGGACAGGTTGATGAAATGCCCTAAACCCACATCTAGTTATTGAACCATTTGAACAATGGGCACTTGATTTTGTTGGTCCAATTAACCCATCATCAAATCAGAAAACATACATTCTAGTCGCAACAGAATATGTCACCAAATGGATTGAGGCAGAGGCATTGCCGAGAGCTACAGAGGATTTTGTCATATAGTTCCTCTTCCACATATTTATGAGATATGGGCTCCCAAGAGATATAATTACGGATGGAGGACCTCAGTTTGCTGGTAATAAAATTGTTGCCACACTAAAAAACTATCATATTCAGCTCAAAATTATTACTCCATACCACCCACAAGAAAATGGTCAAGTAGAAAGCACGAACAAAATAATAGAAGCAATACTGACAAAAACCATTACATCACATAGATGTGATTGGGCTGCAAGACTGTCAGAAGCATTGTGGGCATATAGAACAACATGGAGAAGTACTACCCGTTATTCACCATACATGCTAGTATTTAGAAAGGAACCCATCTTTCCAATAGAATTTGAAATATAGATATTACGAATAGCACAAAAGGTAGGTCTAGATTGAAACGAGGCCCAAATTAATAGATTACAGCAGATCAACAAGCTAGATGAAATTAGGCTCTCTGCCCTTCAACATACTGTGTTAATCCAACAGCAGCAAGCCAAATGGCATGACACCCTCATTAAAAAGAAAGTCTTTCGCGAAGGAGATTAGGCGCTCCTATATGATTCCAGGTTCCAGGATTTCCCTGGGAAACTCCAGACTTGCTGGCTGGGACCATACGAAATCCAGAAGGTACATGATAATGGCACCATTACTCTAACCACTATCGATGGATCCAGACATACCTTTAAAGAAAACAGCCACCAAGTTCGATTATATCGCAAATCGCTTACTTGGGAATCCTTATACCAGCAACTTCGCGAAGACTCTGAAATACAGATTCTGGTTGAGGAAGAGAAATCTTCCTCACCTTTGGTTCATTGAGTAATTCTACTACTCTGACACACTGTACATAATTTTTTTTGTTTTGTATATATTTTTGCAGTTGTACAGCGTTTTCACCATTTTGTTGTTCCTTTTAAAAGGAACAACATTTCCACCATTTTGTTGTTCCTCTTCGGAAGGAACAACACTTGCATTTTTTGTTGTTCCTTTTCCCAAAGGAACAACATTCTTTGTGTTCTATTGTTCCTTTTCCAAAAGGAACAACATTTTTCATCTTCTGTTGTTCCTTTTTCTGAAGGAACAACATTTTTATGTTTTGTTGTTCCTTTTCCAAAGGAATAACATTTTCGTTTCTGCTGTTCCTTTTTCCAAAGGAACAACATTTTCGTTTTTGCTGTTCCTTTTTCCAAAGGAACAACACATTTTCATTTTTTTGTATTCCTTTTTCTGAAGGAACAACATTTTTGTTTTCTATTGTTCCTTTTCCCGAAGGAACAACATTTTTGTTCTACATAGCGCGTTTTTCTTTTCTGTTGTTCCTTCTTATGGAGGAACAACACTTGTGTTTTCTGTTGTTCGTTTTTGCTGAGGAACAACATTATCATTTTTCGTTGTTCTTTTTTTCGAAAAACACAACATTCTTTGCATTTTGCTTGTGCTTGTTTTCTTTGCTGATATTTTTCTTAATGCACAGCAGTTTTGAGTTTTTCTTTACTTTTTTTGCTTGTCATTTTGTATATAGCACTTGTTTTATCTTTTTCTTTTTTTCCATGTGTTTTATCATCCGGATCACTTTTGAAACATAGCTATACACTTATGCAATGAATATGAGAACTAAAAGATGCTGAAATCAACAAATTACATAAAAAGTCACTATCTTTACAGGAATTTGCTCTAAATTGATAAGAGAAAAGAGGAAAGGACACAACTATTGATTATCTTGTTGTCACTGTTCTACTAATATCGATATGGTTGGTTATCTTTTATCATGATGGTTCCTTCTAAAATCTCATAATCCTATTTGATCATTATTAAAGAATAAGAATGAAGGGCATATTTTTCTATTGAGATGTTAAGACTTCTTCCACCATCCCTACTCTTAAGGAGTGTTGAACCACCCTTTGTGTATAAATAAGGAAAATTACTTTATAAAAAGAAAAAAAAGTAAAATGTTGACATAATTTGCTAACATGGTTTGTCAATGAAGGATACGAAATCTCATTGGCAGCCAGCCTACCATGATCATAAGGAAGAAAGTGAAGTGGCATTCCCATTATAGCCACCACACCAGGGAGATGATCCAAGAGGCACATTAGAAAAAAAAAAAGGAAAAAGTCCTTGGAATAGGAGGTCTCATCATGAGCCGGCCTGCCCACCTTTCACTCCTTCCTAATGAATGGTGTTATGATTTATCTGGTTATCAAGCCAGCATAATGGCCTCCATTTTGACATTCCACAACACTTTCTTGAGCATACACAAAGGATCATGGTTCCATGGGTGAAACAAACAACTCTGTCAAGGTTATGGACACCTATGGGCAACAGAGCTCTATTGATGGTATTGAGGTCACATTCTTTATACACCAATAGCAGTTATTAATCCCTTCTTCTATCTTTCTAATGGATGAAATAACATTATGAACATAATTATTTTGAACCTTTAATACATGAAATCTGTTATAATCAATCATGATGGAAAAAGTTGATCGTGACTACACTGAACTTTTTGTGCATGTTAGTTTCCTATCCTCCAAATCTCGCATCATATCATGGCATTTTCTTATTTATTAAGCAATTCTATAATACACTTCAATTTATGAAATTTGCTTGTTCTTGTAAACATGGCATCTCAGTATACGCTGCTCCTTTCTGACTCTGCATCGTGTCAATCTAGCACACCGCTCACTCATTTGATGGTGAAGGACGGCCTATCCCATTACAGGAGGGGAGCAGGTGACCTCATAATTGACTAGCATACGTGTTAGTTTTTCATTTGGAGAACTTCTACTTGGGAATAGCAAGGCTTAACGGTATATCATTTTCCAATTCGCATGGCTTGCTGTTTCAAAATTATTTCCATGTTATGCTGTGCAACAATTAGCAAGTAATTTGAACTCTAAACAAGCTTGTTGTTCTAACATTTTCTCTATGGTTGCTAATAGCTTGAACAGGCTGTTGTTCCATTTCCGTCTCTGTGTTTTTACAGTTTTCTAACCATGGGAGGAAGATCAATTCGTAGAGAACCACAGGTGTTGATAGTCTCTAATGTTGCACGAGAAATCCTAACAAGGGCAGGATGGATAGTTTATCTTAATCGCTTGCAAGAGTCTAGCGAAACCGTGGCAATTGAATTTTTGCAGAACCTGCAAGAATATCACTCCACGATAAGAGGGAGACAGATAGCAATCACCGACAACATAATTGTAGAAGTTTCAGGACTACCAGGCACTAGATCTGTGTGGACTCTAAAGAAGATAAGACTGCGCGATGCCATCAAAATATTCCAAGATGAAGGATAGAACCTAACTCGAGGTGGGAAGGGAGTTCTACCAGCAGCTTTGGGAGAACCATGGGTAGAATTGGCAAAGATCATTCAGAATTACATTACTTGTGAAGGCATAAAAGATGTGGTAAGACCATGCCACCTTAAGCTTTTAGCTGTATTAAAACAGAAATGCACTGTGAATTTTCCTGCATTTTTAAATTCTTTACTACATGATGTTGCCCGAAGCATGAAGAAATCTCGCCACATAGAATCGGTAGTAAGTCATCACGGATTGATACAATTGATAGTTAGCTATAGTCTTGCTCAGCAACAGAGCAGCTGGGAAGAACTAATCTTTACAATAGATAGGGGACTGGCTTTTCTAGCCCCCAAACAAAAGCATACTACAAGTACATCAAATAGACCATTGAAATGGAGGAAATCTGTTAGATTGGCATGGATCAGAGGGAGGCTAGAAAATTCCCAAGGGAACACCAGCCAACTGGTGGAAATAGTTGATTCAGGGGATGAGCAACCCCTGCAATTGGAAGGAGGAGAGAATGAAAGAAAATTGAACGATGAGGGAGAAACAAAGGAGAGACCGAACAATCTGGGTAGGCTGATGAAGAAATATAGCAATGTGAGGAAAGCCCGTTGCAAAATCCATTGCGAGAGGATGAATTGGCCCAGATTGTGACCAAAATGGGAGAATATACTCAACCTCTCAACCCACTAAACCTCCACACTGAAGAAGAGCCACAGGAGCACTCTATTCACGATAAGATTGCATCTGAAGAGTTATGCAATGATGAAGAAGAAGAAGAGGATCATTCCAGCCATGATGAAAGTGCATCTGGAGAGAAAAATGATGAAGATGAAGAAGAGGAAAAATTTGTTCCAAGTCAGAATACACCTGAAGAATTTGACGAGGAAGAGAGGGGAGAAGAAGAAGTTACACAGGAAATTGTAGAGCAAGCTAGGGTTTCTACCCCTGAACAACCCGATCAGCAGAATAATGAGGAGGCACCCCAAGAGAAAAATCAAGAAATTGGTCAAGAATAAATTCCAGGCCTGAGTGTGCAAACAGCTATTCCTTCCAGTAAAACAGAAGAAATAAAAATATTATGAAAGGAATAGCAAAGACTACTTAATGTAATTGCGCGACTTCAACAACAAATCAAGATTCTAAAGATGGGGAAGAGACCAAAAAGGACCTTGGTGGTAAGGCATGCAACCATTCTAGCGAAACCCCTTAGGAAAAAGGTTAAGAGGACTCAGGTCCAACCTTTCGTTCAAAATCAAAAGGAATAACATTCGGCTATTACTCATGTTGAAATTCAAATAGATGACATAATGGCCTGTGATAAAGAAATTCAGACAGAGGCAGAGTCCTCTAAAGAAACTCGAACCATAAATACAGAACAATGCAATAAGAAGATTCAAGTGAACCTCCCATCTACAACTACTATGTGGGATAGTGACCTGAGGACAGTAACCCTACGAGAGGGTTTGATGCAAGCTCGGCAAGCAGTAGAAAAACTTACAAAACAAATTGTCCCGTGAGAGAAGTATGAAGAATTACAACAACAGCTAAGGAATGTCAATTTATCCGAAATTCAGGCTTTTGAAGGATGGCAAAAGGAAGAAGAAAGAGTCGCAAAGGTAACTCATAAGCTAGATGTAGTTATCAAACAAATGGATATCTTATGCTCTTTTTACACTGACGTCCTAGCATGTAGAGTGCCTGCTAAGAATTATACCTTATTTTTAATGGAAAGATATTTTCAATTAAAAATTAAGGCTGTCAGAGTAGGAGCCCCTAACAAATTAACACTATTGATGATTTCATAAATTTGTGTAAGCACTATGGGGTAAAGGTTCAGAGATTGTTATGTGAGTTCTATTTGCACAACCTTGTGTTAGATCAAGAAACAAAACAGAACCCTGGCCCTTTCATTGGGGGTATTCAACTGCGGGCATTTATTTTGTTTGGAGTTAATCAAATAAAATGGCTTAAAGCCTATATTGCATTCCAAAGATAAGAAAATAGATTACATTTATGGGTAAGAGTTGAGCCTAGAGATCCATTGCAGTTATGGAATAAACATAGGAATCTCATGAGGACTATGGGCGTGATTGAAGCATTAGGACCCATTCATACAACAATCAATCGGCAAGGGATAGAATACTTTTTTACCATCAAAGACCTTGCCATTGCCGCTACTAAATTTCGATATCAGACTTCTAATCCAAATATCCAACACAGGGAACCGTTTAATTATGAGAACCTTATGTTAGCGACTGATCACTTGGGCCTCTACAGTGATCTTATTTTGAGGGAAGGGCCATCTTGGTTAGGTTGTAGGTTCCGGAATCTAGTCATTTGGCATCCCGCACCAGGATACCAAGCCTTATACGAAATGCCTGAGGGCCAAATAGGGCATCTTTTTTAACACCTAGCTAGACATCATGGCTGTAGACCTCCTCATGAGATCCTGTCTCCAGCCTACTCCCTCACCGCCTTGCATGTCAACTACAATGTTTTCATGAGGCCATGAAAAAGGGTAAGCAGGGGGGTGTGTTGGGCACTGGAGAAGGTATGTTATTTTCATTTACCTTGTTATCTTTTCTTCAAAATTCACAACCTTTTCACATCATGAGCTAGGCATATGGTAGAAAAATATGATAAAATCTAGAAGGTTTATATGTAATATCAAATAAATAATAATTACCCTTTTTCTATGTAGAAAGAGGAGAAAACAGAGGACTGTCATCCCAAAGGAAAGAATGAGACTAAGTTAACTGTTGTCCCTTTGGCAGGGAACCGCGGTCAAACAAGGCGATCCAAATTGGAGTGTAACAACCGAAAAAGGGAAACGGAGATCTCCAATCAGCGCAAAAGAAGAAGAAGATAATTGCAAATTAACAGCTTAATGAATCCCTCAGGATCCTTTTATCCTGAGGGGTCGATGTCTTAACAATCCTTTGCATTGTTGATATCATCATTTGGCTGTTATAAAAAGGGGTAGCACTATTAGCTTGAAAAAAGGAGAGAAACTATTGTTATGTTTATGAAATTTCCCTTGGTACTTGAACTTTGATCATCGACTCTCTTTGAAGAGCGAGTCCTTGTAACTCTACTTAATATTTTAATATAAAAACCTAGTTCTTGTTCTATCGTTGATTTTAGAGTAGCCTGAAGTAGTGAGTCCCTGCAGGCTAAGGATCCGGCCCTTGTGGATCACTTGCTCCTGTATCATATTTCTGATTCATGTGTGGTTTGATTTCTTTCTTTTACTCTACTTAGTAATCTAAAGTGCTTTACTATTTTACATATCGGCTCTATTATACTTGATTAAATACTACTGTTACTTGCAATAGCGATGCTATGTTATCATTCTAACTCCACATCACATTATCGTTCCTTTTGACAACTCATATAGCATTGTTGTTCCTTACAGATTACAAATTAACTATGTTGTATATTCCTAAATTGGTACTACTGTATGATTTATTCTTAAATCGTGATTGTTGTTTATTCGGAATTGCTGTTATGTTACCATTGTTGTTCTGAAACAATTTCCATTTCGAAACAATTGTTGTTTCGTTACAATTGTTGCTATTTTATAGCTGTGATTCATGCGTATTGTATTGAAGCTCAGATTACTGTTCCTTTTACTGATTAAGTGTGTTGCATGTTTAACTTGGGTTGTTGTACATCCATATTCTAGTTGTTGCTCTATACTTTATTTCTAATAGTCTGATGTTCCATTTCTATTTGCTATTCAACTCGAAAGCTGTTACTTAATTCCTGTAGATTATAATTATTGCTGCATTCATTTCCGTAGGTTAAGGTTTTGTTGTTCAATCTTATTCATAGAGATATTTGTTCTTCCATTTCTTTCCATTTGAAGATCATCATTACTTTGGTGTGTAGAAGGTCTGAAACTGTAGTGAACATCGACATATGCTGTCTAGTTCCCAGTTTGGTGATCCTTCCCTTGAGTGCCTTCTCAATTGCATCTGTTTACAGAGGGAAGAGTTACCATTACTATACCCTTGACTGATAAAGTATTATAGCTTTCTGAATGCATGATTTGAATTCTAGGTTTCTTTTTGCAAATAGATTTCATTCCAAGCATCCGTTTACTCTTGTATTGAGAGCACTATACTACCAGCATTACTCTGACAAATGACCACCTTAAACTAAGTACACTCTTTGAAATAACAAATCGTTCCTAGATTGATAATTAATGTAGGGTAAATAGAGGTGAAAATCACCCTTTTTACTGCTCGACAAATGTTACAGCCACATCTGCCTGCTCCTCCAAAGAAATGAACTAACTAGAAATGAAGAAGCCAAGGTGTGTTACAACACTGTCCAAGCTCTTTCAAAGATACTCTTATCAAAAGCATGGCTGACCAAAAGCCCTTACAATGAGTTATGAGGGACTCTTTATAGAAAAGGGTGGGGTGACCCTTGACATTCCCCTTTGTGACAGTTCAACTACCCTCATGACTCTTCACCTACTCTATCACTATTACATCCAACTATTGACACATGACTTACACTTGACATGACTCAACATTACAATGCACATGTACTCATGTAAGACAACGTGGCTTGAGCAAGCCATGCAAGACATCATCGACACTCAGCCTAATGTGATCAGACCAACTCTTTGACATGCTTGTGATGGTGAAGGTGGTGAGATGATGCCAAGCTTGTTCGTCCATGATGGTGTGCATGCACCTCATGGTGACATCCTGCTAAAGCGAACTCTTGCCTCCATTGCAACTGGTGCAATGGTATGACCCCTTCATCCAACTTGTCTATTAATATGCACATGGTCTTCTTGGGCGTAGCTGAACTAACAACACATTGATGCATATTGTCTGTGTTGATCTTCAAGTGTGTGTTGGTGGTTATGCACATCAAATTTCTGAAGTACATGTTCAACTCCAGTTGGACTTGATTCTTGTGTTCACCTTGGTGAGTGTGTTGAATGGCTTGGATTGCATGTGTGTGCACAAAGCCATGCATGTTTCTAAATCCCTTGCACGTGAGCAACAACACAGCTCACCATGTCTGCTCCGTGTGAGCTATTGGGATGGATATCTAACTTGTACGGGCGCAGTTCCATCCGTGAGTGCGTGTTGCACCCACTGCTTCTCCTATTCCTACTACAGTTGATTTGAGTATTTGTGCAACTTCATGTTCTTCCTTAAGTTGTTGCTTTAGCACATGAAAATCCTTATTTGTTCCATTCCCTATCTTCACGTGATCTTCATGTCGCGCCTTAACCTCATAGATTGAGTCTCCAAAGTAGCTTTCACCATCAGTGGGTCTTCTTGAGCTTGAAACTTTGTTCCACCTCAATGTTGTCAACAACCTTCCTCTTGCATCCATCACATCTGTTGCATTCGCTGTGTTCATTGTATTGCAGTGTTCGCTACATTCGATATGCTGCCTTCAGTTGTTGTTCATGATGTTGCTTGTTGTGATGTTGTTGTTGTCATATCTTGATGTCCTTGTCTACAAACAACTTGATATCTTCGTGAGAAGGCAAGCTCATAAATGTTTGATCAAGTGCATCTCTAGGTGTGCTTTGAACACTGTCTTCAACTCTGCTCTCTTGGACACCATTGTACGTACATTGTTGAGAGGCAAATGAACATATGAAATACTTGGAGACATGGAAACACTCATGGCAAGCAATGTATCAATCAAAAACCAAAATGAACTTGAGAACTGACTTGCAACATACCTGTTTGACTGATCATGAAGGTTACATAATTTCGGTCTGGAGGTCAGGAGACTAACTGCCAAGACTCCACAAGGCACAGTTTGTACTGTTGGGAGACTGAATGACTGCTGGAACTATGCAATGCATAGTCCAGTCTAGTTGTTGACTACTGGGATTGCGCAATGTGTAATCTTGGTTGGCAATGGTTGCAGGCTCAATGGCTGCATTACACAATTTTCTTGGCTACTAGACACTGTCCCTCAGCATTGCACAAAGTGAGCCTAGGGAATAGCTATTGGGTAGAAATACGCATTTTTGGGGAGGAAAGGAGAGCATTCCCTCTCAGGATTGCACAATGTTGTCTTGGTTAGGCTCTTGGTGAGGCAGAGTTAGGGTTGAGGTTGTCCAGGCTCGCCAATGAGAAACTGAAAGTGAATGATAGTGTGAATACATGTTGATAATAAGTGTAAGCATAAGTGCATGTTCATGCATGCAACTAGTGGATGAAAGATTCAGAAAATGGAACAACATGCATGTGGGTGAGGCGAGTCACTGAATCGGTGACCATTCGCGAAAAATAGTTTCATGCATGCAACAACAGTGAGATGTTGACGAAAACTAAAATGGTCCTAGGACAAGCTAATACACATGTAAACTATAGCAAGTTTTCAAAGAAATAAAACAAACAGTAAACATATAAACGAGAATAAAAAAAGTGATAGAAATGCAACACAAGGCATTGGAAACGGGCTTACCCCAAAATAGCTGAGCTTAATGTGCCAACTACTCCTAGATGTGATGTGGGATGTTAGAGATGTAAGATTGATGTGAGGAGTGAGCTGTGTGGTGTCTGGTTGGTGAGTTTTGAAAACATCGAGGTTGTGACGTGCATGCTGCAAATCTAGGAAAAGCGACACTTGGTGGGAGGTTTCTAAAATGATCCTTGAATGTAACCTTTAGTTGTTAAACATAGATCCCTGAAACAAGGGATGCCTTTGCATCCTACCTTAGGAGAAGCATCCCATGCATGCAAGTCAATTTTACTTAGTCTCGGAGGGAACCGATCAACTCAATTGCACATGCAATAGATTGTTCGACTTCTGGATAAAAATGCGCATTTCTGATGGGAACTGGGTTGGCTGCCATAGACATTTGCACAATTTCTAAGTAGAGCAGATAACTTCTACCCTCATTTGTGCAAATTTTGGGCTGAGCAACCCTGCTGGGGAAAATTGTGCAATTCCTACTGGGAGTGTTGACTGGCAGGGTTGCGTAATCTTGGAGCCTAGCAGGCTTTTATATAGGATTGCACAATTTCTGGAGGGAAGGTTGGTTGCCCTCCAAAAATGTGTAATTTTCTTGGGGAAGCTGCTCAGCCTGTAGCTGGACCAAGTCCAGGTGAACAACCTGTGAGGGGAATGCATCAAGTTGTGATTGACAGGATGCCTTTGTGAAAGGAAAACGCTGAAGCTTGTGAACTTGACGAAGCAAGGAAAGCTACTGTGAAGGTTGGAAGGGAGGCTCCAAAACATAGCTAAGGAAACATTTTGGAGGGTGGTTGTAGCCACTACAACACCATGGTAAAAGAAAAGGATCATGGAAGAGTTCATGGTGTATAAGTACATGTTTGAACAATTGGTTATGTGGTTAATACAGTGCATATGTGAAGAGGGAGTAATCTGAATATCAAGAGATTGTGCAAAGAAGAGAGAGAAGTGAACTTGAGCTAAATAAACATGAAACTGTAAGAGGGATAGTAAGAGTAAGAGGTACAACAAATACATTTTCTAAGTAACTATAACAATTAGAGTGATTTTTTTAAGTGGCAGACAAAGATAATAACAAAGAATAAATCAAATTGTTACCATTCAAGAAATTGAGGAAAAAATTGGAGCTCAAAACAAAAATGTAAAACCAAAATCAACTTTATAATAACGAATAGGATTTGATATTATGATGTCAACCGTGGGGGATGATTCATTATTTTTGGAGTAAAAAATTAAAAAGATTAAAAAAAGAAACTATTTTTTCAACTCCTATTTCAACTTATCTCCCTACGATTTTACTCACATTTCGAGTGGGCGCACTTGTTGGGTGCAAAATTTAATTACTCATCCAACGAATACCCATGTGGCATACTTTCGATGGACTTTACTGCATGAAAATTGAGAAATACATGAAAAAACATGATTGCCATCATGTTTTTCATGTATTTCTCATTTTTGTGTAGCAGGGTTCATCAAAATTACGGAACATGGATACTCCTTTGATGAGGAATTAAATTTTTCATACAACGAGTGCTTATGCTCGAAATTTGGGTAAAATCGTAGGGAGATAAGTTGAAAATATGAGTTCAAAAACTATTTTTTTCTTTTTTCCTTCTAAAATTTGATGATATAATCTAATCTTATTTTATTATTTCCACTATTGTTTTATAATATTCTTGAGGAGACCCATTTTAGACCTCAAAATGAGTCTAATGAAACCTTATTCAAATCAAAGATAAAGAGGGGATTATTGTTCCCTATAGGTGGGTGCCTACAAAACATTAGGGATTGGTATCTCGAGCAATTGGAGCCCACAAATTTGAAAGAGGATAGATTTATCCTACAAGTGGTTGATTACAAACCTTAAACTTGTAGGTTATTTCCTACAATCATGATCTAAACAATAAATTACTTTGTGTGTTTTCTCCCTTATGGTTTTCCACATTAAAAATATATTGTGTTCTATGTGGTTTATCATTGTTTGCTTCTTTTACAATAGTGACCAGATATAAGTGTTGAATTTGAAGTCTTAAATAGCTTGAATAAATAAAAATATTGATTCACCTCCCCTCTAAGTATTCAATAGTTTCCCCTCCAGTGCTTGGATTAGCTAAGCCATCATACTCCCATGGAGTAGTCAGGCCCACTCAAGAAAGGTTTCTCCATGCACCCAATCTAACATGTTGACTTTTCATCCAGTAATACAGTGAAGGGTTGTCCCACTAAATAATATCATTCTCATTGTGATTTCCACCTAAATACCCATGTCATAAATCACCACAATTTGCACCACTTCCCCCTCCACTTCACCTAAAATGAAATACTGTCCAACCCGCTCATCTAGTTGCATGGTAAATCATGGAGGATTAGAAGGAATCTCCTACCCTAGTGGCTACAACCCCATCAAAAAGTAGATATCTACCTTAGAAGATATCGTCAAGTCCTCCCCTTGGACCTTAAATACCTATGAATGAGGCTCCCACTAGCTAACTAGGAATCACAAGAGATCCTCCTACAATCAAATCAAGGGGGACTCGATGTACATCAAGAGCCCCCATTTAGACAAAGATAACCTATCCTAAAGGCTCTCTTATGCCACAACCTATATCTTTTCATATTCATGCTCCCTCTAGTGAAACACCATAAATTATATTCATAGAGAAAGATAGTAAGAAAAAAAAAAACCTTGACCACAATCACTTGCCTATGTTTCGCATTGGTGCTAGTTTATGCAATTGTAACTCACACAGTTATGTAGGGAGCCACATAGATATCCCTTATATAGTTGTGTGATCACCATGACTATAACATTCCTAAACATATAGATACCTATGTAGCTAGGTCTCAAATAGTCATAGTCATCATTATGGCTATTCATTACTACTTGGGTCTATTATTAAGACTTGAGTTTTTAATTAGCTTGTAGGGATTCAATATAGTGAGAGTATTTAGGATAGACGGCCTTGACAAATTTTGTGAGAGGAATTTCCATCGTAACTCCAGTGGAATCTAGATCATGCATGATGGCTCTAATTTCAAAGATTAGGGCTAGGGGATCACCATCTTTTAATTCAAGGTTGAAGACTTTGACCATCAATTGAACAACCTCCAATTATGAGTATGATTCTTATAAATATTTTAAGTTCTTCAACACAACATAGATATTTTTTAATTCAAACTATATGATGACTTGCAATAAGAATTTTCCACACACCCTAGGTCTAGTTTATGCCTTAGGTAGGAAACATAAACAAATTGAAAGTTCCTAGCTTTACAAACAAATTTTACAGAATAGAAATATACTAGAAATTAGATCAATGAAAGTACACAATAATTAATGTTCCCAAACTTATTTATCATCATTCCATTCACAATAAAACTTTGGGCCTCTTGTACCAGGAATAGTGTTCCTTTACAACCTTATCAAATACAAAAAATATAATGGCTATCATTTGACCAAAACCTAGGGGTGAGGCCAATTCTCTTAGGTCTCGTTCTGCTCAAATTAAAACAAATACAATGAAAAAATCATATAGTTGTAGAACCATTAGGGCTTAATTATCCCACCATAAATCATCAAACATCAAATGCTTACATGTCATCATTTGCTATCCTGCTCTCCCTGGCAACCAATTCTCTTCAACCTTATGTTAGCCCTAGCCTTCTTCAACAACCCTTGGTCTACTTTTTTTACTCTACTAGGCCCTTCCAACACTATGTAGGCCTCACCCTACAATCCTTGGCACCTAATAGACCTCAGTCAGCCTGTACAATAATACATAAGACCTATGGCATCCCTTTAAGACTATGCTACCATTTATCTATGGCTCAACCCTTTGTAATAGAAATCAAAACTTCCTTAAATAGACCCTCCTTGAAAACATAACTTGGCTTATTCTCTTCCTTTGGAATCACTTTCCTTTAGTTTTCCAAAACACAGAAAACGTTCCACCTCTCTCATTTTCCTTTTCTCCTATGTCCTTCCTCCTTCCTTATTTATGCAACTAGGTCACTTTTATCTCCTCACAAGAAGACATTGTCCTTCACCTTCTTGTCCCTAAGCCTTTCCATTGTCTAACTATATATACTTGTCCTTCGGTCACATTAAGAATCCCTCATTTCCTTCAAGATCCCTCCAACACAACTTTAACAATAAATTAGAATTTCCTTGAGTTCCAAGCTCACTCCTTTAGTTCTAAAACCCTAAAATTGGGTGAAAATCCCAAAAATTCACTTTGTTAGTTCCTCTCTCTAAAAATCCTAGCACTAAGGGCATGTGAGACTACCTCTAGATGCTAGCCAATTTCAACACTCCTTCTTAGTGAGGGCGGTACTTCCATCCCTTGGAAGCTAATAAAAGTTTAGGGGAGAAATTTCACCCATGGGCAAAATTAGGGGTTTTTTTATTTTGGTTGGGAGAATATTTTGCAAAGAGAGGATTGACTATGGATCACCAAATATTTTTTTAAATGAAATTAGTTTTAAAACCAATAGCCTATGGAAATTTGATAGGGGAGAGTTAAAAATTTCAATTCGCCTTGCTTTTTTTGTAATGGTAATTATCATGATATATTTCACCCTAATTTTATGAGAATACAAATTATTTGGATTTATTTCACATTATGGAATTCATTTTCACTCTATTATTTTTTTCATGCTCTAGATTTGTTTAAATGTAGTTATTTAGGGTAAAATTTATCCAAGACTTCACCCTACTTTTGTGAGAACATAGATTATTTAAATTTATTTCGCATTATAGAATTCATTTTCACTCTATTCTTCTTTTCATGCGTGAGATTTGTTCAAATGTAGTTATTTATGGTAAAATTTAGCCCAGGATCCAGCCTAATTTATAAAGTTCATTTCACTCTATTCTATTTTTTCATGCCCAATATTTGCTTAAATGTAGTTATTTATGGGGTATCTATTGTAAAATTCAACCAGTACTTCACCCTATTTTATGAGAATATAGATTATTTAGAGTTATTTCTCATTATATAATTCATTTTCAATTTGTTCTATTTTTTCATGCCCAAGATTCGTTTAAATGTACTTTTTTTATGGTAAAATTTAGCCCACTTCATGGAATCTAGGTTTTATAGGAGAGAAGTTTCATCCCTATTTTAAGGACCATGGTAAGGAAGGTTGAGCCAAAAAATAGATCACTTTTTCAATTCTTTGTGGGTTATTCAACATTTAATGAACACATGACTATTCAACCTTCTGAATTTTAATTTGGTAAGCACCCACATCCATGATTTTTTCCAAATGAAGAATGAATGCGATTATTAAAATTTTAAATTGTGAAAACATATTTTGAGCTAAGTTGTTATGAAGTTGTTTATTATAAAAACTTTACGTAAATAGTAGTCACTACGCCATCTTTTTTTACATCGAGAAGAACATCGAACTAATTCTTGCCCAATATTTTGAGCTCTATATTGGTAAATGAATCATCTATTTTGACCCATAAAAATATATAAATACATGTATTGACATAGATATAGATATATATTTTATATCTCCCCCTCCCTAGATACCATCCTAACATGATCATATGTTCTATTTCCTTTGTCCTAACAGCTTGAGTTTAGGCATACCTTTTTAGTAGTTATCACATGAATACATGCAATCTTTTAAAATGGTTACACACTCATACATTATATATAAGTTGATTTTGAAGGTCATATTTAATTTTAAAATTCAATTTTTGTTTATAATATATATTAATAGATATTTTTCATATCA
>APFE030564519.1:15661-52533 GCA_000404065.3 Pinus taeda | reverse complement strand
AGGTTTATTAATGATATCAATATTTAGGTTTATTAATAATAACATTTTTTAATATATTAATGAGGTTTTTAAATAATTTTATTCTATTATTTAAACTGTAATAATTTTGTAATAATGCATTATTAAATATGCATCAATACATTAATTTATACATTAACACATTAATAATATATTTATGTACACATAATAAGAGATTACATATATTTTGTCTACATATCAAGATATTAATCTATACATTAATATATTAATGAATATTTTAACTCATGCCACAGTCAACATCGACATAGACATTAATATAGTCATTACACTTAATAACTTTAACCTTAATAACTTTAGATAATAAATTCAATATAGGTTTAATATTATTTAATAGTTAAGTTTTTTCAATATTTAATTTTTAATATAACTTTAACAACTTTTCCCAACCATGCAATTAATTATATTCACTATGGTCAAACTAGTTCAAGAATTGTCAACCATGATCATGGTGGTTAACATCGTCAACCGTTATGAACACAGTCAACTATATTCATTTAGAGTTATAACATTGGCAACTATGTTCAACAATGTTCACCAAGAGTTTCAGAATCAACATGTGGCTTAATGAAAGTTTCAATTATTTGTAATTGATTTTTCCTTCCTTAATTCATCTCTTGAGTGCTTCTAGTTCTTTTTTGATGTTTAATTGAAGTTTTTATTGTTGCATAATTGATTTCATCTATTTTTTATTGATTTAAGTGTTTTGGTTAAAGTTGAAGACTTTTTTAGAGTAAAGAAGCCATTTGTTCATCTTTTTGTCATGTTTATTTGAGAAAGGATATGGCATTAGGCTTAATATATGGCTTCAATTATTTTGTGGGCATTAAATGTGTTTATCTAAAGCCAAGGAATTGGAGAAGTATCTAGCTATTAGAGAAGAAATGTATAAGGAACCAAAATAATTTTATGTAAAGATCCATGATTTTAAGATATCTATTCTTATTTTCATATGAAGCCTCTAGAATGTGAATTACATAGAATATGACTCAGTTTTTTGAATGTGTCAAGACCTATTTTGAGCAAAAGAACCTTTGTAGTTCAACATTGTACCTCTCCAACTAATTTCCCCTTGGGCTATAATAAGATCCTTGTAATATCACTCTTCATCATTTTAACCTTTTCTTCATAATTGTTTATCTCCTCTCTGTGTTTAGTAACCAGTTCAATGATTTTAATTTTGAAGGGAGAGAGTCACTGTGGATGCCCACGTGCAGCCCTAGCTAGCTGTTGCAGCACCCAGCGAGAAGCAGCCCCTGTTGCACCTCAGTGGCCTTCCACTGCTGAGGTCTAATCTACAAACCACAGAAGGAAAGCTTGTAGCACCAGCTAGCATTTGCAGCTAGCACGCAACATTTCGTAGCTACCCTTAGCGACCTTCTACTCCTGAGGTCCGAGCAACATGGATTCATTAGAGGATGAATAGCATCATTCAGAACACCAGCAAGAAATCGAAGTAATAGCAAAAGCCTTTGCCTCCCTCATTTCTGTAATGGGTCCGACAAAGAGTCGACCATTAGTCTCAAAGTTTGTCAAAAGAATGGAAGATATACCAGAAATATCACTCCCTCCTACTCTCCCATGAAAAGAAGCACTCTCCTTGGCAGAATGAGGATTAGTAGGGCAGTTTATTGAGTTATGGCCATCACCCAAGACTGTCCAAAAATGGGTCAAAAGAAATTGGTCTGCATCAATAAATGGGAAAATCTCAATCAAGTTTTGTGGTAGAGGGTACTACACCTTTTGCTTCGAAACCAAGGAGGACCGAGACCTGATATTCAAGAATGACCCGTATTTTATGGATACAAGGGGACTGTATTTAAACAAATAGACGTCGGACTTTGATCCAGAAATGGATGTTCCAAATTTTGTAACTGTATGGGTTAGATTGCTGCACCTTCCCCTCCACTGCTAGGGAGATGATTCAGTTAAATCCATGGGAAATGCAGTCAGGAAATACATAGATAGATGCGAGCCAAAAGAAAACATGAATGCATGCACCAGAATCTGTGTAGAAGTGTATCTAGGGATAGGACTTCCAGAAGCTATCAAAATCAAAGTGGACCAGTGGACGCACATACAAAAATTGGACTATGAAGAAATCCCCTTCAAATGCAAGGTATGTCATGAATATGGTCATTTTGCAAATAGATGTACAAAAAAAAAAAAAAATGAAAGTGAAAAGATCGAGGATCTGGAAAATAAATGGGAACAAGTCAAAAGAAAGAAGACAGTTAATAAGCAATCAACCTAGCCTTCTTCGCAGCCCACAACATCCACTGAAGCCCTTCCAATCTTGCTAAAAGCATATTTTTCCAGCCTTAATCCCTTTGATACCTTGGACCCTTCAACCCCCCCATCCCCCGGACCCAAATTCAGATCTAGAACACCTCACTCTCCCAACCCCCTCCAATCCCTTCATTCCCTCAAAGTCTCAATCACCCACCTCTCTCCTCCTCCCTCAGTTGAAAGAATCTTAACTAGAAAGAAATCAAAGGAAGCATTCCCGAATGCAGAAAACTAAAAACAAGTAGGAAGAAAGACGAATAAAGAGCTAAGGGATGAATCAGCAAAAAAAGAAATGGCTTTAGGAACGCAACAACCTATGGATACTTTCATAGGGAAAAGCATAGGAAACATTGAGAAAAGCCAGCAAAAGGGGAAAGGAACCATACATCACCCAACAAGTAAATAATGATAATAGTCTGCTGGAATTGCAGAGGAATGGGGGCACCTTTTAAATAGAATGCAACAAGAGATATTTTGACAAAAGAAAACCCATATATCCTTATGATTCAGGAGACAAAAGAAAACAGTCTAGAAACTGAAAATCTTAAAAAAGAAAAGTTCAGAAAATACAAAGAGGAAGCAATACAGGCAACAGGAGCATCAGGAGGTATCTACACAATATGGAAAAAAGGAATATGGGAATTAATACAAAAAAAAAAGCAGATCAACATTGGATACAAATAGATCTAAGGCAAATTAGTACAAAAGAGAGATATAGGGTCATAAATGTATACACCCTCAATCACTATAAGGAGAAAGAACAGTGTTGGGCCACACTAAATGAAGCTTTAAACGAAACACAAGCCGGGAAAATAATACAAGGAGATTTAAATCTGGTAAGAAGTATAGAGGAAAATTTTGGAGGAATTTATCAGACGAATCCATCCAGGAATTCTATAGAAGAAATAATGGAGCAGCACACCCTTTTGGACATCCCTCCAAACAATGGGAAATACACCTGGAATAATAAGAGAGTGGGCAAAAGCAATATAAAAGAAAGGTTGGATAGAATTTTGATTCAAGAAAACATAGCAGCAGTGTACAACTCTGTCAAATCAAAAATCATTCATAGCACAGCTTATGATCATAAACCGGTAGTAATAGCATTGGGAAAAATGGAAAACCAAGGCCCACTCCCTTTTAGATACAGTTCAATCTAGGACAACAACACAAAAATTGGTGAATTAATTAAAAAGACATGGGAACCAAGAATATCAGGCTCACCACAGTACATTTGGGAGACAAAATTAAAAAATGTAAGAGCCAAGCTAAAGGAATGGACAAGATTAAATGAAAAAAAAAGATCTACAACAGAAAATGGACAACATGCAGGCTGAAAAAGAAGGTAAAGAAGAAAGTAAGCAAGACTACCTAAAAGAGAAAGAAATCTTTTAGGAAAGATACAGGGAAAATAGGAAAGAAGAAGAAGAGGCTAGACTGAAATCTAGAAGCTTATGGCTCAAGGCAGGGAACATGAACACTTCCTTTTTTCACAGCACTATCAAAATCATAAGAGCAAGAAACTAGATACAAAAAATACAAGTGGAAAACCAAGAAGTCAAAGGTAAGGAAGAAATAAAAAAAGCAACTTACAAGCACTTTAAAAACTTACTTTTAGCCACAGAAGAAACAACTGAATATGAAGAAATTTTGCAGCACACAAAAAGAAAAATCAAAAAAGAACAAAATGTGAATATGTGCAAGGACCTTACAGAAGAAGAGATAATGGAGGCCATATGGAGTCTACATCCAGATAAAGCCCCTGGGCCAAATGGATTTACAATAGCTTTCTTTAGAAATCACTGGCACACAATCAGAAAGGACTTCTTAAGAATGGAGAAGAATATCTTTAAAAAAAGAATGGGAAGTCACACAAAATCCTCCTATCTTGCTCTAATCCAAAAGGAGTCAAACCCCTCCACCTTCAATAGGTTTCAGCCCATTTCTCTCTGCAACTCCTTGTTGGCATTATGGTTCTGGTATGATTATATGTTTCAGATGTTGTACTTGATGGCAACACCCATGGATGGCATAGCTCTCATTTTTTTGATGAAAATAAAAAGTACGCAGGAGAACAGTTCAGGAGGTGCGTACCCGCAGGTATTCCGTACAAGGACCGCGTCCAAATACGCGGGTTTACCATTCATGAGGTGCGTACCCCAGTGCACACACTTCAAGGTAGTAAAGCACGCACATGTGGGGTTTCCTACGATATTTAGCCGACGGTATTGTGTCATCATGGTTTTGGCCCGTTGTATTGTTTATTTTATTATTATTATTTAGCCCCATGATCCTTGATTTGAGGAAGAGCATGCCTATATAAAGCTAAGGAGATCATTTGGCTGTGGTACCTTTTGAGCATTGAACATCTTAAGATCTGATCTATTGGGTTCTCAGTTTTAAAAGCTTGATCTATAGAAGAGAAGTTGAAAGCGAATCTGTGAAGGGTGATTTTTCGAGCGCAAGATCAGATCTGAGCATCTGACTTTATTTCAGCCCTAGACAGAGGTACGCAGAAGCAGCGAAAGAAAAGTGCGTGGGTACGCAGGAGAAGACAAAGGTACAGTGCGTGGGTATGCAGAGGCGGCGAAGGTTCAGTGCGTGGGTACGCAGAGGCAATGAAGGTTCAGTGCGTGGGTACGCAGGGAGACAGTGTTTCAGGTGCGTGCCTTCTGTAGCAACACGCAGCACGATTACTCTTTGGGTGCGTACTCTTTGTGAAAGTACGCGGCGCGATTATTCTTTTGGGTGCGTAACCCCTGGGAAGTACGTGGCGCGATAGTAAATTTTGGTGCGTACAGTATGCTGATCAGTGAAAGGAGCAGTGCGTGGCCACGCAGCACAGCGAAAGGATCTCTGCGGGTATACGCAGTGAGACAGAAAGTGAAGTGCGTAGCAACGCAGGCCAGTAAAAATAAAAATGTGTATCTAAGTTAAGATCTTCTGTTGGTTGAATTTTTCTGTTGATCAGATGTTCTGAGTTCTGTTCTGTTATTGTTGATCTGGTTACTACAGCTGTCTGTATAAATTACATGTACTTGATGTATATGGATCCAGTTTGAAAATTTATGAAAAGTGGTCCTTGAAAAGAAGTAGGGGGTTGTAGCTCCCTTCCAGGAGAGACTGGAAAACGAGAGAGAGTTGTAGCTCTCTGCAGGTTGCAGCCTGTGTACTGGTAAAGGACTGCACCAGTACAAGACCATTGTAAAAGGAGTTTCTAATTTGAAAGAAGATAGAGACATATTGCAGCAGGTGGTTTTCACCCACATTGGGTTTCCACCTTATATCTGGTGTTCTCTGATGTGACTGTCTGCTTTTCTTATTCATGCTCATTATTTATGGTATTGGTATGCAAATATAATCCAAAATATAAATAAGAAAGATTTGGTAAAAGATTAAGATAATACTGATTCCCCCCCCCCCCCTCTCAGTATTATTGTCAACACTCCTCTTATAAGATAATAACAAAAATAGTGGCAAATAAAATCAAGAAAGTGTTGGACCTAATCATATCAGAAAACCGAGGAGGGTTTGTCCCCAACAGATAAATCATAGACAATGTAATAATAGTGCAAGAAGCTATGCACTCCAGTTTTCTAAAGCAAGAAAAGGGTATCATAATCAAATTAGATATGGCAAATGCATTTGATAAAGTTAGCCACCCATACCTAATAGTTGTCCTGCAAAAACTAGGCTTCTCAAAATAAATAATAAAAGTCATACAGGAATGCATCTCTACCCCATGGATTTCTCCCCTCATAAATGGAAGACCCAGTGAATTTTTCCAAAGCATAAGCGGTCTCAGGCAAGGCTACCCTCTCTCCACTTTTCTCTACATAATAATGGCAGAAACCTTAAACACGGCGTTGGAAACTTGGAGAAAAGAAAGAACTATCATAGGGCTTAGAATAACAAAAGGAATAAAAACCATAAACCATTCCTTGTTTGCGTATGACACATTGTTGTTGGGAGGAGCATCAACAATAATAGTAAGAAGATTCAAAAAAATTCTTGATGAATTTCTACAAGTGCCAGGAGGGATATTAAATAATACAGAATGCAGAATCTATGGGTGGAATATTCCATCAAGAACCATGCAAAGGATTTCACAAATCATGGAAATCCCAGCACAAGAAAAATGGAATCACTTCTTTTACCTAGGACTAACAATATCAAAAGAAAGCATCAAGGAAGAAATATGGACAAAACAAATTGAAAAAATGAAAAACAGGCTAAAGAATTGGGGAATGATTTAGCTAAATATGGTTGGAAGGGTGATATTAATCAAAGCTCTCCTTGTTGCATTACCAATTTATCAATATGCAATAATCATGGCACCAGCAAGTGCCCACAAATAGAAGGAATTAATCTTAAGAAGCTTTTTATGGCAGGGTGGGAAGCAAGAAAACAAAAAGTTCAGCTTAGTCAGGTGGGAACAAGTAGTGCTACCTTATGAACAAGGAGGCCTATCCATTCGGTTACCTAAGCTCATGAATGTAGCTTTGGGAATGAAAATATTATGGAGGCTCATTACAGGTAAAGAGAGCTGGTCAAAAAATGCCCTCATCAATAAATACATGGATGGTTCCAGGGAAAAATTGCTAAATGGAAACATCCCAATAAGACAATGCACTCAAGTATGGAAGCTAGTTAGAAAAGTAGTCCCTCCAATGAGTAGCCACATCTCAAAAATCCCAAGTAATGGAAAATCAATATCGATTTGGGAGGACAGAATGATGGGAAAATACCCAATACAAAATCATCCAGAAACTGAAGGTATCTAAGAATGGATGAAAGGAAAAGGCTTCAACACTTTATATTCAATCTCTTTGTGGAATCAAAAGGAATGGCAGGAATTGAAAAACCCAACAATCCCAGCAACCTTGGAAGGATAATGGAACAAAATCAGGCAATATTTAAAAGGGGAAACACCAACCCACTATGATGAGGAAGATAATTACCTTTGGGATCCAAGTAATGGGCAATACACAGTCAAAATTGGATATAAAATCCTCCAAGAACAAACCAATCAACAAGAGTGGGACTCTTGGAAAATAGCATGGAAATCTGAAAGTTTGCCAAAGATAAAAATTTTCATGTGGACTCTTTTAAAAGGAAAGATCCTAACCAGTGAAAAAAAAAGGGGGCTATCAGGGGCCTTCACGATGTCATTTATGTCAACAAGCTAAAGAAAACATTCAACACTTATTCCAAGAATGTAAATTCTCAAAAGAGTGTTGGGAACAGCTTATGAGCCCCCTGGAAATGAAAATAAGCTTTGAAAAACCATTGCCGGAATTTCTTAGAACACTAGAGAAAGCCTACCCATATGCAACAAAGAAGAAATTCACAATTCAAAGAATATGGAAGTGCATCCCAACAGTTCTATGTTGGCAAATTTGGTTGACTTGAAATAAGTGCATCTTCAAAAATCAAAATCCAAGAATTGGGAAAACCTTATCAAAACCTGGGGACTAACTTCTGAAATACTTAATGACAAAGGAACTGCACCAATGGACTACAGTATTCTCCAACAAGAAGAAAGAGATTGGCTTAGCAAAGCCATAATAATCAATAATGGCTAGAAAGGACAGAGAAAAGAAAACTCAGGAAAAACTTGGAAATTAAGAATGAGTGAAGAGGAACTTGAAAGATGGAAAAAACTTCAGAACAGACATTGTCTGCATTTTGATGGACTCTCTAAGAATAACCTGGGAAAGGCAGGAGCATAGGGAATAATCTCGATCCGAATGGAAAAAAAATTGTCACATATGAATGGGGACTGGGACAAATTTCAAATAACAAGGCTAAAGCATACAACTTGTTGATGGGGACAAGAATGATTAAAAAAAGAGAAATCCAAAATCCAATAATTTTAGGAGATTCAGCCATAATAATCGAGCCAATGGTCCAAAACAAAAATCCAAGTAATGAATTTATGAGCAGAATCATCAAAACAATCACGAGGAACTTAGAAGGATCTGGCAATGTAACCTTCAAACATGTATTAAGAATACATAACCAGCAGGTGGATCACCATGCAAACTAAGCAATGGGAAAAAAGGAAGGAAGAGCCCATGAGAACCAAGAGGAATGCTAACACTGTGTACCATAATTTCCATAAAAAATGATAATTCTTAAGCTCTGTAAAATCAAGGGACAAAGCAGGATGAATAAAGAAATAAATCAAAAATTGAAAAGCAAAGCACATCAACAGATTCACAGCCCCAATGAAAGTAAAAAAATAATGGGTAGACAGTGGAAAAATCATGGCAAAAGGGATCTTCGCATGAGCAATGTTAGAGAAGGAAATCCTGTTCACAATACTCATCAGATAGTATATCATAGCACTGGAGGAAAACATGTTAGAAAATTAAGGAAGGACAATCGCACTCAAGTGGTAGCCTCCAAATGCAGTTCTCGTGCTGATCAAATTGGCTATAAGAGCAATGGTAAGCAAATAACTCATAATAAGCAAGACTGTGTATACAGAGAGTCCGCTATTAAGCGTAGAGTGAAATCGCCCTCTCTATGTCCATCTTTGCCATCCATCTCAGTCTCAAGTAATTACTCCCATAGCCCTGCGCTCTCTTGCACTCAGCTCTCTGCCTCATTTCAATCTGTCACCCAGCAAATTCCCAACACAACAAGTCAAAATTACATTTCTGATCTTTGTCTCTTACCAGCCCCTCCATATCTTCAAGTCCTCACTCAGTCTCATAAACACCTTGGCCACATCTCTTACAATCCCACTCAAAAGACATAGGACAACAGTCAGCAAAGCAGGGCAGCACAGGACCAAAGGATTGTTGTCAGCAATAGCAAAAAAATGATTCCATGTAAAATAATATTTAGGGAGAACAACAACACAAGAGGAAGGAACAATCAAATGGAGTTCAACCCTATTGAAAAGGCATCTAGGAACGATTCATGCCCAGCATGCAAAGGGGACAAAACCATGATCCATCGACTGCAAGAGTCACTCAAGGATCTTAGAAGTGAAATGAGAATGGAATACAACTTTCAGAAACAAAACATGGCAGTGCAAAAAGAGGAGATAATGGCATAGAAAACTAAATGTAAGCATCTAGAAGAAGCGGTGGAATATTACAAAAACAAAACTATGAGTAGTGAAGGTCAGAACTCGGTCAACAACAACAAAATGAATCCAGCAGCTCAGGAATACTCAGTCTATAAGCCATAAATCCCAGAGAATACATGTTATGTAAATTTACTTTTTTAGTAGGTCAGTTTGTCAGGCAATACTCTCCTCCTCCTTAATGATGAAATTCTTTTTTCCCTTCTTTAGCTTACTAGTAAGTGCAATATTCTCTACATCAGTCTTTTGATGAATATCCTTGTCTGAAAGTTCCTCCTAGATGAAATTATCACATAACCTATTCCAATATGAATGTTTCTCTCATGAGACTACTCCTTTGATGAATGGATTCCACTACTATGAGAAGACCTCTATCGCAATCCTCACCAACTCTAATTATTTTGCATTCTTCCCTATAGCTAAAGGCTCATCGTGAACATGTGAAATCCTTGTGAGATATGAATTCATGTTCTCCGAACTTCCCGTCTTGATGTTCTTGAGCTTCTCCCACAGTACCATCTTCTAGTTTTTGTTCATGTTCTGAAACAACGCTTTCATAGCTTCCCATTTGTGCTATTTAGTCTTATTTTTGGTGAGATGAGGTATCAAGTAATCCTTGATATCATCAAGAATGATTAACTTGGCATTTGCATTTGATAAGGGTATATATGGCCAAATATGTTGCATTAGTTTGTGCCTTGATATCAGTGTTGGCATAATCCCATAGACCATTGACCAACAACACTTGCTTGATCCTTTCCTTCCAAAGAATATAGTTGGAAATCCCTTCCAAATGGTCCTCAAACCTCAAGTCATAAATCATTTTGACAAATTTTCCTTCCTTCAACAACAAAACAGCTCAGCTCCCTCTTAAAGTTGCTACTTGCACACAACTTTGACACAAATTCTCTTCAAAGTAGCTCTAATAGCATGTTACAATTTCCCATGCATCCCAAGTTTTGTCTATGCCTTAGCTAGGAAACATAACCACACTAAAAGAACCTAAGTTTACAAACAACTATTACACAATGGAAATATACTAGCAAATAGATCAATGAAAGTACACAATAATTAATTTTCCCAAACTTATTTCTCATTAATCCATTAACAAGAAAGCCTCAAGTCCCCCATACCAAGGATAATGGTCCTTTACATCCTTGTCCAATTGTTACCAGGAATAGTGTCCACTTAGAGCTGCTATTCCCACTAAGACTGGTAGTTATCTTAGAAACAGACAAGTTAAAACTACTTTCGTTTTCCTTTATGAAAAATAGACAAGAGGGAAACAGGGGACACCAACCTTTGTCTTGCGCTTGGTTCCTTGCTCGGTTCCTCTCCTTCTTGTTAGATCTTTGCCGCTCCTTCTTTGTCTACACAGCTTCAGAGAGCACCTGTGGAATCAAAGCAGCACAATACTATCGAAGAACAAAGATCTATATTCATAAACAATACAGGATTAGATGTGTATTAACCACACAAATGCATATACAATCAAACATACACGAATGTGGAGTAAAACTTGAGTAAAACTTGAATAGCTTTATTAATATCAAGAATAGCAAGAGGATTACAACCAATTGTTCTGACCCAGCATCATCCTCTAGCAAGAAAGCCCTTCTTCACCTTAAGTAAAGCTTAGGTCACCCAACACTATGAAGTTACACCAAAAAACCAACAGCACTTCTCTACAAGATACAAGATTCCAACCTCTGGATCTTTGTGATGAGGGATCCATATATAGATGATTGTAGGGGGGTGAGTCAGCTTCTAGGATTTTGATTAGTCTCCTCTCTCTGATAGTTCTTGATTCTACTTGGAGTTTGATGATCTCTCACTCATCCTGTTGGCCGGATAAATCATTCTTACGGACAAGACCGATCTCCCTAGTATCGAATGATATCTAGCAACAAAGAGCACAAACAAATCTACTTTTCTCTAAACATGTTTCAATTCATAAATGAAAACTAAGAGGTGTAATAGACCCTACCTGGGTCCAATGCTTGTTTGTGGCAGCTTGGTTTCAACAACTTCAAGAAATTTCTCTTTAGATAACCTGCATACACAAACAAACACACATCAAATAACACCTGCAAAGATATTATAATAAAACATGTTCATTATGAAGATCAAGGAGCTCATAAAATAAACCATTAGAGACAGTTCATTGAGAAAAACAAACTTGATTGTATTAACTTTATGAGTAAAAGAACCTTACAACCTTTGCCTTGATGTTGCACAAGTTCTTTCCAGGGTCCAGCAAGAGCCTCCTCTACTTTGACAAGCCTCACTCACTTCCCAAATGAAATGAAAGGTATGTGATCTCTCCTCTCACAAGCTCAAAAAGGAAGTCTAATTTCTAGCAACATTTACTCTCAAGAATCTTCAGCTTTCAACCTCTCCTACAACTAGCCCAATGTCTGAATTTATAGTGCAAATGAATGAAGTTGTAGGTCCACCATTGAAGGGATAAGTTCCTCCTTCAATGGGATAAGTACCTCATATCATGGAGTTAGCTCCCTTAGTTATGGAATTGATGAACGAAGGTGGAGCGGACTTTCCAACACAATATTCCTTCTAGAAGTGTCTAGAAGTGACCCAAGAAGAGTTTTTAAGAATGAAATCACGCCTTTTTAACTTTTACAGGGATTCACACCCATCACTTGATAGACAGAGCGGTCAGGTTCACAGGAAACATGACCATTGGGTGCGGCACCGCATGCAATGCTAGGAGAAAGTGTGAAACCGGGATTTGAGATATTTTTAAGGTATTTCTCCCATTTTCAAGGCTTGACATGAAGAGCTGAGGCTTAAGACTTGCAAAGGAGGTATGTATGAGTGTTGAGGGACTCACACAAATTGTAGAAAGTCATGGTGACAATTTTTTGTGTAACAGATTGCCCCCTAAAGTGCGAAGTCTGTAATAGATGAGGATGGTTTTTTTTTTATCATCCAAGAAGAGTGAAGGACTTTATCATTTCAATGATCTTCCTATGGACACCCCGGTTGGAACCTGTAAAACCATTCAATACAAAATATATATATGTGAAAATATCATCGCTAAGGTAGGCATTCCCATGCTGAGATCAAAACTGACTAAGAACTATCTAAAACTGTTCTCATACAGGAATGATTTTGTATTACATCACAAGTAGGAACATATGGACACAGTATGGGCGCAACCATCTGTTTATGAATAGTCCACTATATAATGATAACAAAATTCCTTGCAGCCTGGATGGTGGAAAATAGACCCAGGGTCTTCATTTCTACTTCTCGAACTAGTACGATTCTATCCATGTGAATAAATGTGTCGAAGTCGAACATGGTAGAAGCAACTTGATTACCAGTCAATGATGTAAAATGTTAACAAGTGTGAGAGGAACCACCAGTAATGTCAATAGCCCTCAAAGTACTTAGTACAATCCATGAAATGTGAATGAATGAGTCGATGTCGAACACGTCACAAAATCCTTTAATCGAAGGTCAATGATGCAACCTGTCATCAAAGGCGAGAAACCTGCCATTGAGGCATGCAGATTCCAAGGTATTGACAATTTCTAGATCATCTTTCTAGATAATGAGTCGGAGTCGATAGAAAGTGATCCATCATAGGCAAGCCCATAACACGAAATCATAGATCAAGTCTGAAGAAATATATTTGGCAAGAACTAACTCAGGGACGGTCAATGATGGATGACAGATATTTTGTAGGTGAATGGTTTATTTACATAGACCTCTTGAACACATAACAACACTTTAAATGGCTTGGTGACAGTTGACCCAAAGCTAATACTCGGAAACCGGCTGAAGAATTTCAGTATGGCTTGACTAACTGTTAGGTAAAGGATTTCCCAACCCAGGTGAATAAAAGTGTCATGTTCAAGAGTGATGGAAATTTTTTCAAACACAAAGTATAACAAACAAGTTCATTTTTCTCTTTTCCCCCACCATTTCTGGCAAGTACCTCTTTATTTTTGACAAGCTTGAGGAGGATAAAATTTGCTTGGTTATAAGCTCATCCTTCGGATGAGTCCAACTTAGTTTAGATTTGAACCCTAAGAAGGAGTGGTTCATTCCTATTTGTAATTGAACAGGTCCTTTACTGTTAAATTTTAACGAGTCCTGTATAGGAGAAACTCGACGTTTTTCAATTTTAGGGAGTCAGAAGAAAAACTTAAGAAAACTCCATGGTTGTCCTTTTTCGTAAATTTGTGTCTCCCAAGCCCAAAAAAGTATAAAATAATACTTGAGAGAACCACTTGATCATTACAATAAAGGAGTACTTTTCATAATTAGTGCCTTCAATCTGAAAAAATAAAAAGGCGATCAAAAACACATCATTTTATTACCAATATCGAACTTGAAACGACAAAAGTTCGGTAATCTTTTCATGTTTATATGGTCAGAAAAGAGATGTAGGAGGACCGTTTTTTAAATATCTTTTTAACAAGTCTAAAAAGAAAAACTCAGCAATCTTTTCATATTTTACGAGTCAGAAAAGAGCTTAAAGAGGACTCCTATGTGTTTTTTGTTGAAAATGACCAATTTCGCCTGAATATCCAATATTCTGCACAAAAACTACAAATATTACTCATATATGTTTTAAAAATAATAAAAATGCACCAAAAGTGACCTTTTCAAAGTAAAAAATTAAATAAATTAAATTTATTTATTCAAAAAATCTTATAAAAAGGGCTTTTAAAAGTTCATTTTTACTGTTTGGCTTTGGAGTAAAAAGTAAGAGCTTTTGGTAAGAAAACTTCCTGTGGAGATTGCGGAAAATCCGACCGCTGGAATTGAGAACCGTCTTCTCCGGGTAATCCACATTGTCCTTGACTTGCATTTCATCCATTTAAAATTTTGTTTTAGGGTTTAAAAATTGATTTTTAGAGGAAAAGTAGGGAAAAAAATCGCCCGCGGCAGGTGCGCAGGGGCGCCATGTGGCCCCTATGCACCTCGATTTTTCTGTGCACAGAGAAAATTTGGGGTGCCACACCTATCCTTAAGGAGAAGTGTGCAACTACGCACTGTCTCTAAAAGGATGGGTGCGAACCCCACGGAACACGGATTTTAAACCCTAAATTCTTCATTTTTTCCCCATAGATTTTGAAATGAAATGTTCTAAACCACCTATTTTGTAATGTAGCTACACAAGATGCTTGTTTGGTGGGAAAGAGAGCATGAGGATGTGGATCAAGCTGAATTACTCCATCCACCTTCATTACAGGCATTGAGAGCATGCGGGCTATTCAAATTTTGGACCATACCTGGCATGAGGGCACAAGTAGACTTTCTACAATGGCTGGTGAACAGGTGGAGCACGCAGGACCAGTGTTCCATTATTGGTGGCAACCGGCTCGAAATCGAGCTGGATGACATGTACTTTTTGACTAGCTTGCGCAAGAGAGGCGAGGAATTATCTCTGTTCGGATCTAGGCCAGGTGGCCAATCTGTCGCTAGTCTCCGACTAGAGTTTTGTAATAACTAGACTCCGGACAAATGGATAGATGTTAAAACCATCTCCCGTCCTGAACTAAAGGTGATCGTCTTTACTGTTACCGGACTCTGCAGGAGCGCAACATTGCATCTAGCTACAGGTTCCTAGATGCGCATGGTAGTAGACTGCTTCCGAGGCACCATCTTCAACTGGTGCGATGCTGTATTGGACAATGTGAAGGGCCAATTGACTAGAGAAAAGAATGGACAGCTAAAGAACTTTGGATATGGTTATTTAGTTGTCTCCTTTTCCCTAGAGAGGGTACCTATGCTGGTTCTATAGCAACTTACTGTTGAGGTTGGACTTCCCCGAGATCCTAGGGTTATGCGATGGGTTGCAGTCATGGCCTGCCATCCTGAGGAGGGTATCGAGGTTGTTCAATTCACACTCGAGTATTTTCATTGGTCAGAGAACCAACTCTTTGTGATTCAAGATTTTCCATACGCTGAGATGGATTATTGTGGTGATCCCGACATGGCTCTTCCACCAGGAGAGCAATGGGATGATAGAGGTAAAATTGTTTTCAACATTTTCAATTATATATTTTTTGTTTTTAAATCATCCCAAAACTAATAGTAAAAAGTTTTTAAATGCAAATGTGGGTCCACAGTGACCAGCTGCTCTCCAGCCCTATGATCGAAGGCAGCCAGCTGCCACAGCATCGACCCCACAGGACCAATCAGCAGAGACCTTGGCCGAATTGGAGGGTCATCTAGAGCACTTGACCGCAGATATTTTGGAGACCAGCATAGATGACATTCCTCTTAGACTTCGGCGCTATGTGATTGGGGTCCCGGGACCTTTTAGGAGGTTCCTTTGTAGGGTGGCCTGAGCAGTGGTGTCTTATCGTGATCATCACCAGTGATAGGATGATTGCCTTGTAGACTCATTTTTGGACTTTTTGTGCTATCATTTTTGCCGATCATAAGGTGTTTTTTCAACCTATGATCGAAGATGATGTATATTTTGATACACTCCTATGCTATTGCTATATTACTATTATTGGTTATCTTGCAAAACATGTTTATGGGATGTTTTTAAATTTACTGTTTGATTTAATGCAAATGTCTATTTAACATTCGAGAAGCAACTGCATCTACTAAGTATTTAAATATCTTGGAATGTGCTGATATTCGATGTAATCAAATTCTCGTTCCAAGAGACGGACTCTCAAAAATAATCGTAAATAACACTAGATTTCTAATGGCATAAACTCTATTAAGCTGTAATAACAACGAGTTCCGAATCTAAATTAACAATCAAACTCCGAATTCCAAATGAAATGGATTCAGATAATAACTCAATCACTGCACTATATTCTGCAATTGTTGTTTGTTGTTTGACTGAGGCTTACCCCATGCATAGATACTAACTCGTCAGAGGGCGAATAGATAACCCAAGCTGCGGAAGAGATGTTCCGTGTACTACGACAAGCGCCATTAGCAAAACCGATGTATGTTTGGAGAGGCGTTGACATCTGCAATATCAAGAGTAAAATCAAGATAAGCAGGAATAACAATGAAAAACACTCTTTGAAGTAAAGCACGCTTTTCTAATCTAAAAACACACCAAACTTAGAGAGAAACTAGTCTAAAAAAAAAACCTCCACGCTAATCTTTTAAGAATAATATCGCTTTAGATAAAGCCCATTCCTAGGTTTACCTAAAGAGACACCGTCAAAATCTTCTAACTCATAGGCCCCTCTTTCCAGCTTTCGCTTGAAAATATACGGACCATGCCACATGGGTACAAATTTTCCAGCCCCTATCTTATCACTTGCTTGATCGTAAATTAAGACTAGGTCTCCATCTGAAAAATTGCGGGGTGTAACATTCTGATCATACTGAGATTTAGTCCTTTTGGCATGAGTTTCAACAACTAATGCAGCATTACGTCGATTCTCATCTAATTGAGCTAAGTATAATAAACGTTTTTCTTCTTCGGAAGTGGCTGGTAATAATTGTATGGCAATTTGTAATGACGAGATTTCGCATTCAATGGGTAATACTACCTCTAAACTGTAAACCAGTTGAAAGGGAGTAAAACCTATTGATGTTTTGACTGAGGTTCGGTATGCCCAAAGCGCTAAAAATAACATGTTATGCCAATTCAACCTATGAATCCCAATGATTTGGCGGATCATGATGACTAGAACTTTGTTGATTGCTTCAACCAGACCATTTTCCTGTGGGTAATACGGAGTGGAACTATCGTGACGCAGGCCAAGCTGATCTGTAAGTTCAGTCATCATGATGTTTCGAAAATGACGCCCATGGTCAGTGATAATCGCTTGAGGAACACCAAACTTAGCAATTATATGATTGAAAATGAAAATCATAGCAGTTTCGCCGTCTACCAAAAATGTAGGCATCACCTTGGCCCACTTGGTAAAATAATCTACCACAAGGATGATATACGCATGCCCCCCGGCTGAGTGAGGGTTACATGTAATAAAATCGATACCCCATTTTGCGAATGGACCAACGACAATTATAGGGTGGAGAGGAGCAGGTGGAGTGCGCATCTTACGATCAAAAATTTGGCAATTATGGCATTTCTGGACTGCAGTGATACAATCTTTGAATAAGGATGGCCAGAAATAGCCAGCATGCAAGATCTTTTGGGCTTTGGCATACCCAAACATATGACCGCCACACGCTCCAGAGTGACAATCATTAAGAACCTTTTCAGCCTCATCATGAGTAAGACAACAGCGTAAAACATAATCCACCCCACAATGATAAAGAGTATCTCCAATAATAGTGTAAGGTTGGGATTGGAATCATATTTTCTGGCATCGAGATCATGAAATGTCAGGCCGAAAAGATTGGGTCTAGAGATAGACAATGATATCTCCATACCATGGATCAACAGTGTTGATAAGAAACAAGGATTCATTTGTAATGGGTTCTTCCACCACATGTTCGGTATCAGCACGAGGGAAGTCACACATCAATTCCGCAAAAACCAAAGACTTCTTTGACTTGGACTTTTCAAATTCCAAGTCAAATTCCTGTAGGATGACAATCCATTTGGAATAATTGCCCCCTAGCAATTGTTTAGTCAAAATGTATTGCATAGGGTTACAGTAATAAATGACCGTGGTTTTGCGAAACAAAATGTAATGATGAAATCGCTGAACAGCTTGGACTGTAGCTAAGGCCAGTTTCTCCACATGTGAAAATTTTAACTCAGTCGGAGTTAGAGTCCAACTAAGATAATAGATCACATGTTCACTTTCGAATTCATCCTGTTGAACTAAAACCATCCCAATGGTGGAATGGGAAGCAGTGAGGTACAAGAAGTAATCTTGGTTGTAGTTGGGAGGATGCAATAATGGTGCATGGGTCAACGCTTGTTTAAGTGCATCGAAAGATTTGTCAGCTATCTCATCCCAAAAGAATGGAGTATTCTGTTTCAACAACCGGGTAAAACCTTTTGTAATCTCGGCGTAGTTAGGAATGAAACGACGTAAAAAGTTTGCTTTCCCTTGCAAACTCTGGAGTAGGCGAAGAGTCGAAGGAGGTGGTAACTTGACGATGGCTTCAACCTTCGAAGGATCGACATGAATGTCAGCTTTGGATACAACAAATCCCACTAAACGACCCGTTTCTATACAGAAAACACACTTGTGTGGATTCAGCCTAATCCGATAATGCCTACATCTCATAAAAATTGCTCGTGAATGAGTGAGATGGTCAGCTCTACGTAAAGAATGGGCTGGTATATCATCGAGATAAGGCTGCACAATGTGCTTGATGTCATGAAACGCATAAGACATAGCCCTTTGAAAAGTTGCTCCGGCATTCTTCAATCCAAAAGGTAACTTGCAATAAGCAAATGTCCCCCATGGACAGATGAATGTCGTTTTTGGTTGATCGGTAGGTAGAAGGTTAATTTGATTGTAACCAAAAAAGCCATCCATAAAGGAGAAAATTTCACTGTCGGCATAATCATCGATAATTTGATCGATATAGGGTGTTGGATAATTGTCCTTGGGACAAGCACGATTGATATCCCTATAGTCAATACATATTCTTATTGTCCCTTGTTTTTAGTAACTGGAACAATATTTGATACCCAATCCATCAAAGGAATTGGATAAATGAAACCTGCTTTAAGTAATTTCTCAACTTCTGTTTTGATGGCAACAGCTTTTCATAGGTGTATCTGATGCAAACGTTGTCAAACAGGTTTAGCATCCGGGTAAGTTTTGATCTCATGAACAACGATTGAAGGATCAATTCCTGGCATTTCCTCATAGGACCAGGCAAACACTTCACGGAATTCTTGAAATAGGGCTTTATATGTTTTGACTGCAGTGTCCATACAAGAAGCGCCTATGTGAATGTTTTCAACAATCCCAGGTTTGACTGAAATGTCGATAGGAACTGTTTGAGAAATATTAGCTAAATTTTGTTTAGAATGAGGGTGTTTCAATGGATTCTGTGGTTCTTTGACATATTAAGCAGTAAAAATAGATGAAAAATCATTTTCAAAATGATCAATCTCAGGTAAAAATGAAGATCGATGATGAAGATCTTCCCATGGTAACGCATCAACAAACAATAGTTCCCGAATTTGTTCATTGGTGTGAACGGTTTCAGAAAAGGTTGTTGAATCTGAGGTTGAGATTGGAAGTGATTTTCCATGGATCTCATTCACGAGATCAATATTGGTTGAACTTGAGTCGGAAAACGACTGTACAGCCTGATAAGCAACTTCAAAGGGACTCAAAGACATGCCATCACTAAAAGGGTCCACCTTGGAATCGAATGGAACGATCCAAGGATCATCAAGAAAAATGGATTTTGACGAAAACATATGAATAGTCGTGAAAGGAGACGGTACATTGGGAGGATGAAATGAAAAAGTTCCGAGTAAACCTTAATCTTTAACTAATCCTACCCCAACATCCTTATAAGGGATAGCAGTTTTACCAACATGTTGAATACTCCCAGTAGAGGATGGGTCGAATGAAAAGTAAGTTAACTGATCTATTGTAACAATATTTCCATTATGTGGAAACTTAATGAGCCGAAAGACCGATGAAACAACATCAGTCATGGCGTAAGACCAGCTACGACCCAAAAGAAGGTTGTAATCCAGATGGGCATCAACCACCTCCACATCTAGATTAAAAGTTTTTCCTTCAACCCCTATAGGTAAGTCCTGCAAAATGCCATAAGGATGAAACCCTCGGCCATCAAAGGCCTTCGAATCGTCAGGGATTGGTTAAGTGTAGGAGAACCAAGAGTTTTCCAACATTGTATCGACATAATACACGTTGAAGCTCCCTCATCAATCACAGTCCTAAAGCAAGGTCTGTTTTTGACTAATATTGGAATCTGGAAAGCCATTTGATGAGGTAAATGAGGTGTACTATTTTCTAAATTGAAGACTATGAGGTTTGAGTCCTGAAAATCAATAGCTCCTATAGTCGACAATAACATTTTACGCTGTGCTGGACAAGATTGTAGCACCTCCAAAGCCGACATTGCTGAAGGGGAAATAGCTAAATCTTCAACAATGTTATAGTTCTGAGGAGCTCTCGCATATGGATTGAAAGCTGACTTTCGAAGTATACCCTTAGCAAGCGGTTTGATTACTAAGTCGGGATTAGGTTTCTCGATCTGTAGTGAATCGGAACCCGACGGAGCTGAGGTTGATGGGTTGGAATTAGAAAATTTCACTTCCTTACCACTAATAGGACTCTTACTTCCATAATCTTGCGATCGTGTCGCAATCCTTACATGTGACATCATCATTATGGGCTCTTCCGAGGCACTAGAGGAAGAACCTACCATCTTACTGTCTTGACTCAGAAAAGGATCCTTCAAAACAGTAGGTGTTTGCGAACCTTTGACGATTTTTGCAACCTCGGCATGATGTGGACAATCTCTTGTAAAATGCTCCTCATCGCAGATGAGACAAGGATAGCGAGGTTTACGTTTCTCATCAATAGATTCAGGTTTATCGGATTTCTCCTTTGAGTTTTTCTTATTCTTCTTCTTGCCTTTCTTCTTACCATTAGATCTTGATTTGGTCGTAGATGATTCTACGACATGGACATCAGCAGAAATTTCATTTGAAGACTCTCCCTTCAGGGAATCTATTAAAGTTATGATAGGAGAAGAATTCTTGGAGGATTTCTTCTTACTCTTGGTATTAACAGTACCAATCATACCATCAGCGGCATGAGACCCTGAGGGAGGTGTAGTTATTTGATTTTGTTTCGGAAGGTCAGGGATTTTCTCGTGTAAAGTATCTAATTGTGTATAAACTAAGTCAAGGTACTGAGCTTGAGCAATTACTTGCTCTTCGGTAAGTACTCCTGCCTTGGCTACATCTTCAGTTATTTTAGGTAATAATGATTTTACAAACCATTATGCCAAAATTTGGTCCGAGATAAAAACTTTCACTAAACGACGTCGACGTCGCCACTCATGAATATGATATGAAATATATGTGGACATCAATTGTTTCAATTGTTGGACTCTATGTAACTGTTTCAGACCAATCTTTTGACTAAGGATTAGCCTCCCTAGCCTGAGAGGGCTCTCTCACAAAAGTTATTGATTTTGACTGTTGATAAGAGGGCTAACTCTAGTAAAGTAAATTTAATAAACATGTTGGCTGGATAGACATTAAAAATACTTCCATTGGGCTTATGGAGTTGATCATATTCAGTAAGATATAACGCTACTCATGCATAGAAGTCAGGGCATGTAATGTTTAAATACTCAAAACATCATGTCAAAGAAACCTCAGCTTACAAATACACACAGGAAGTCAGAGCAGCATAAGTGAATTCTGAGTGATTGTGTATTCATACAACTGTAAAAACATAAAACATAAAGCAAAACCACATATCTTGAGCATTTGAAACACTGTAAGAATCCTGAGAAGATAAGCAGCAAATTATATTACTAAACTGGGTTTTTACACAAGCCAAAGCAATACTCTGTTTCTCAAAATATCCAACCCTCATTACATCAGAGTTTCATCTATATATAGAAAAACATTCTTAAATACTTTGAGCCTCCTCCTCCAGCATGAGGGGAGCTCGATGACTGTCATTAACTACCCCTATCTATTTTAAATAGACTCATTAAACACACCAAGTATTAAGCTGTAATTACAAAGAGTCCTAATCAAACTTAAATTCTAATTCTATGCTCCTCGTTACATGATTCCTTTCTAGATCTTCGACAGCTGCCTCCTTTAGTTTTGGCCGTGATAGCTGAGATAAGGATGCAAGGAACAAGATTAGGATTGGATGCTGAATGTGCTGATGGTTCATTAATCATAAGAACAAACCCCTGTTTTCTCGGCCCTTGTTTCCCACCATCCTTCGAAAGTTAAGCAATATGTTCCCAGCTCTTTAATACCCCAAAATTGATGAGCATCACCATATTCCCAGATTTGCTGGAAGCCTTGTTGATTGAACAAGTGTACAAGCCCAAATCCTCGTATGCATCTTCAGCCAAACCCTAACCACTGGTAATAAAGTACCTTTATTAAAGTTGTAGCTTAAGACAAAATATTTCACCTTTATGGAGAACGCACACTTATCATTATATGAATGGCCCTGCTAGCCTTATGTGGTTTCCTTGATGTTCATTAAGCATTTTCTTCAAAAAATTGCTGACCTCATCATTGAACTGTTTATTTTCTTCAAAAAACAACACCTACAGCAGTTTCGTAGCGCGCTACGAAACTGCTGTTTTTTCAAAAACACAGTCTTTAGTGAATGTCTCGATATTCTCTGTGATTTTAACAGCTCTGCCATCAGTTTCAAAACTCCTATTTTACCTTGGATTTATATAGCCGTGCTTACATGCCTTAAAAATAATGAACTTAAGCAAAATTAAACACAACTTTGGAACAACACCTGACTCAGAATTCTGCAATTTCATTTGGCAGCTAATTTATTTAGCTGTGCTTTCAATTTTGCAACCTCCTTTTCCATGGCTGCGATTTCAGCGACGGCCCTCTCCATCTCAGCCATTTCTCTTTCGGTTGCCTCCCACTGGTTCTTTGTAGATGCAGTGTTTCCGTCTTTTGCTCCCTTTGTTCTGGATTGTTTCTCCATTTCTCTTACTTGTTTTCTTGTAAAAGGTTTTTTCTTTATTTTCTCTGCTTCCTCTGTTTTGGGCAGTTGTTTAATTACTTCTGTTCTGGGCATCTCTACAGCTACCCCTTCTTCATGCACCTTCTCGGCCTCTTTAATTTGTTTCCTTGTAACTGGCCTTCGTGGTTTAAACACAAACTCTTCACCAGGTTCATCAAACCTTAACCTCTTCGAAGCCTTTGATTTTTTAGTGCTCTCTGGTGATGATTGAGTTAAGTCAATGTGCATTGGCTCAATATGCACTAATTTAGTCTGTTCAAAATCAATAGCCTCAAGCAAATCATTTAAACTAGCCTTCGATATTGGACTTTCTTCAATAGCTACTGATTTTCCCTTCTCCTTGCTTAATTGACCTCGGGTCTTTACCCTTGATACCTGTTCAGCCCCACCTGATCCAGGTGCATCTTTCTTGTGCTTGAGCTTCTCCTTTGATGATGGTTGAGATGGTTCTTTGATAACCAATGGCTTCATTGATTCCTTCAAATGGGTCTTGGTCCTCTTCTTATCTTTTATCTCCTTTCTAAGCTCAGCAAGAGTAGGTTCCTCAATTGACTTTTCTCTTTCTCTAACAGGCAATGGGGTAAGGCCTGTTTTACTCTGAAAACCAGCCATAAAAATAAAAGAATCCCAATCCCGACCAATTTTCTGCAGACTATCCAACACTAACAGTTTTACTAAACCATGATGAAACAGTGATGTCTCCCAATTATCCTTCTTCAACTGAATTTTATCACACATCTTGCTGAGGCTATGAAACAAGTAGAATGGGATATCTATAGATGCTTTGCCTGTAAAATGCAGCAACAGCTTAAAATGATAGGAGTAAACTTTAGTATATCTCCCTTCACATGTTAAATACTTTTGAATACATGTGAGGAGAAGTGCATAGTGTTCCTATACATAATTCCTTGGCACAGCCTTTGTGAGATCTTCATTCACATAAGGTTCCTTCAGGAATTCCTTGCAGGGGTTCATATCAAATTTGAAGTTTTTAAACCACTCCTGCCCTCCTCTCGGAATTTCAGTCACCCTAGCAATAACCTCTGGAGATACTGGGAATTCTAACATAGACACTTTAGAACTTAAACCTATAAAATTTAAGGCAAATGCTTTTGTTACCTCAGCATGTCCACCCTGCAGCTTCTCACAAAATGTCCAGCAACCAGCATCCTGAAAAGCTTGTCTTACACCTTCATCTCTTAATGCAAGATCCAATCCCACAGGTTCTGTTCTTTGACATCTTCCAGACCGATGCCCCTTCTTCTCCATTTCGCTTTGGAAACTTTCGCACAGAGGGACACCACCAGCTTCAACTCAAATGGAAAATTCAAATTTTAGAACGCAGGCTCGCTTGCAATCAGGTTCTTTAAGGAAGAAACTCGGGCTCCTTAACTCGAGCTCCTTTGCAATTTAACAGTCTTATCATACAAACGGGTCAGTTCATGCATCACTAACAGACATCATAACACTGCCATGCATTACAAAACCATTTGAATGATTTTCATGTGCATGGCTATGAACCTATTGGTGGAATGATGGCTCATAATCGCTTGGAAAGGACGCTAACTGACAATAAACGGACGGACACACTGACTCATCCCCCCAGACATGACATTTTAAGAATCAGTGCTGCAAAATTCCCGAATCCGCGATTTCGTAGCGCAGATAGTTATAAATTATCAAAATGCACTATGAAATGGCTAGTTACTGACACGCTGCGAAAAAGATAAAACATCATTGTGCTGCCAAATCAGCCAATAAAACTGCACTGCGAAAATGCGAAAAGGGTCAGTGACATAAGCAAGATAAGACAGGCCTTATACAATCATGATGGAGGATGACTAACGGTATTTGAAAACGATTTACATTAATAACTTTCTAAAACATGATCCCTAAGTAACGAACATAGGACAACAACTATTTGACACCTATTTTTTGACAATAATTTTTTTTTTTTTTTTGGGACAACATTTATGTACATGTAACTGCATTTCTTGGTGATAACAGGCTGCAAGGCCAATCAAAGTGCGTTGAAAAAGACAAAGATGAATTGAATCATCTATAATGGAATTCTATGCACACCAGAGATGGTAAGTCATCACATGATTAGACAGATCTTCTCCTGACTTCCCCTCAAACTTTGGTATATCACTAGGCAACTTATTCAGCATTGGCGGCCAAAACGGAAGATAATTAATGGGATCATTCGTAAGGTGCGACAAGTCAGGAAAATCCAAAGTTGCTATAAATGGTAACTGATGGTTCGGATCCCGAAAACTTGGGGTCATAAGACCAGCCCAGGAGGAAGATATCCAGGATAACTTGGAATCGGATTTGCATTTGAGATATTATATCCTCCTGGGAAACCAGGTTTAACTGGACCATATTGGGGTTGTTGAGGTTGTTGATAAGTATACCCAGGGTATGGTTGATACTGATAAGTCGGGCTTTGTACAGCAGGACCTAATTGGTACTATCCCTGGTACGGTTGATAAGTAAATTGGGGTTGACTTGTAACAACCGTACTAGGCCTAGGTTGTCCTATAGGAATCGAAACCGGAGTCTGGATTGTAGGTCCGGACTGACGTAAAGAGGCCTGAGGAGTTGATACAGGAGTAGTAGAAACTAGAGCTGTTGATACTCCAGAAATAGGTGGAGTGGATTGAACAAAGGTCGTAGTAGTTACAACAGACGTTTGGGACAGAGTTCGAGGTGAACTAGGCCCAAACTGATGTGCTACCCAGGTGTAGAAGTTTGAGTAGTAGGTTGGACAGGTTGCTAGGGTGAACCAGAAATCAAAGACTGTCCAGATTGAGATGAGAACTGCACACTGGGTTACAAAGTCTGTTGATCCCACACCACGTTCATTCTAGGGTATGGACCCATAACAGGTTGAGCATATTGAGGACCAAAACCAGGTTGAGTGTAAGGTTGATAATTATACAATACATTTCCCGATCCTTGAACAAATGATTGACCTGAAGGTGGTTGGAAATCTTAAGGTTGGTATTGACCTTGAGGTTGGTACTGACCTTGCGGTTGGTACTGACCTTGAGGCTGGTACTGACCTTGAGGCACATATCGATACTAGGGTTGACCTTGAGGTACATATTGGTACTGGGGTTGACCTTGAGGAAAATATGGTCCCGTAGGGATATACTGTCCTTGAGGTTGCGCCCTAGGCAATAATGGACTACCTTGAGGTTGCCCCCCAAGTGGTATTTGAGTACCTTGCGGCTACCCCCCAAACAGTATTGAACTACCTTGAGGTTGTGGGTTAGGAGTAGTACAAGACATCATAAGAATCTCTTCGACACTTAACGGTTTAGTTCCGTTATTACCAGGAGATACTATATATTCAATGGATTGAGGAGATGCTCCTGAAAACGTACCAGATAAAGACTGATACCCAGGAGGAACAGAAGGACCGCCATGTAAAAAAGTTTCTGGCATCTGAGAAAACAAGGATGATTGTCTCGACATATTCAAAGGAGGATAATAACCTCTGGGTGTTGGATGGAAAGGAAATCAAGGTGGTGAAGACGCGAGACCTGGATTTTCTAAGAAATTGGTCAACGAAATATACCAAGCGTCACATCTAATGGGACTATAGAAAATGGATTCACGCTCCCTAAGTTCGATAGCTGGTTGATTTTCAGGGATGCTTATACCTTCGTTCAGACTTACAATTTCTTCTATGGAAATGAGTCCAGAAGGAAGACTCTCGGTATTGATATTTTCTACCCTGGGTGAACTAGGACCACTAGAAGCAGGAGAAGCAAATCCCGAAGATGGAGTAGCAGCAGGTTCAGGGATTTTAGGTTCTTCAGCTAATGAGCTAGTAGGAGTGATACTACCAGTCACCTCGGAAAATGAAATCAATTCAGAAATATGTTTTGTTGCTTGAACTAGATGATCAGGATGTATGATTAACAAAGACTCTCCGGCCTCCGGTGACCCAACTCTACTTTCACTAGGTGTGACAAGAGCACGTAGCCCTTCAAGTTGACTTGGTGTAAATTCAGGAGGCTGCCCCCAAAGTCGACGAGATTGTCTCGGTAATTCAACCACAATTAATTATTTGTTTACTTCACACAAAAACAAAGAAAATCTCACAAAAACCACCTAAAATCTCTAGAGAACCAAACAATTTGAAGCACACGCCTAATAAATCTAGGAGATCAAACCACACACAAACAATATCTTTCCGGATCAAAAACAATAGTTGGTGATGAAATCGAACATCGCAGAATTCAATACAGAAATGGCGATTGGAACAGTTACCCCGACAACCTGCTTGATGAAACAGACTGGCACAAGTTTCTCCACTATAACCATCTTGAGTGAAGATAACCCCCCAGAGAGTCCAAGTGAGTCTAGTCGACGTCTGCTCCAGGTATAGTGGGATCTTCCCTCCACTATCACCTAGGAAAGAATCCTAAATATTATGGCCACTAAAGGTCACCAACAGAAACAAATATACCTGGGGGAATAGTCTACGATCCGATACGCACGTAGGGGCAGAGTAACAAGCTCAATCCCCTTGAAGGCTCCTTGACATAATCCAATGTTTACCAACAAGTGACTCCAGGCTCCTCGACAATGGTCAATTCGAGGTTTACCATTTTTAGTATGTGAATATCTTCTATTGTTCCCAATGAGGAAGGATTGATTCCCACACTGGTTCGGATATGATCTCGTGCTTCTCCTTTAAGAGGAGCTTTCCTAGAGCATAGATGTAACAATTGGAATTTCTCCCTACCACAAGATTGACTACTTGTTTGTTTAAACTATCTTGGAGAGTTAATTACTCCCTACTCCAAGATACTAGCCTAAGCTATGTTGGTGAAAAGATCCCTAGAAAATAAAAAGATTGCTAGATGGATTCTAACTAAGCGTTAATTTTATTGTTTGTTTCTTAAGTCAATGGGTGCGGAGATGAAACTTTATGGTGTGAAGAGTCGACTCCAAAACACTGAAAAATGCACCTAAGATGATAACAATTCATTTTCCTATTCAGTGAATTTCTAGCTAAGGAAGAGTCGAAAATGCAATGCTATGAACATCAAATCTTTCTCTTAACATACAACTGAAAGGAAAACCTTTTTTCTTTTTCAAAGAACTTTAAAAATGAGACTACTAATCACGCTCATGGAAAATCCCTTTGCTTTTCAACAATAAAAAACTACAAGAACAAACAATTCTTTTAAGAGGGCTTTTAAGATTTCTAGAAAAACTCTAAAAAACTATTGAAAACAAATTTTTCAACAAGCTTCTATAATTTCTACGAAAAACTCAAAACTATAATCTGATCTTGAGATCTAAACGAAAAATGGATTGAAAAGAAACTTGAAATGTTTTTGAGGATGCTTAACTTAGTCTTTCAGCTAACTAAGGATCAATTTGTTCAGCTCGACAAACTAATCACAAACACCCAATTATGTTTTAATAAAAAATGAAATTCAAAACTTTCAATCAAGTTTAATCAAAGTTTTGCAAAAGAGACAAATGGGATCTAGCTCTCTTCAAGGATAGATTTCATAAGCTAGTCAAACTCAGCAAGAAGACCAGAGATACCAGGGTGATCTAAGGCTCTAGGGCTTCTGATCTCTGAGCTACTATGAAGACCAAGCAAAAATCAATCTAACAGGCCAAACTTCTAGAAAATCACTTCAAACAAGAATGCCAATGAAAAATAACTCACAAGGAATTTTTGTTAAGACAAGTGCAGGTTTGGGCATAAGCTAACAACGATGGAAAAAAACTAAACCTAATTGGGCGGATGGATCTTAGGTTTTTCAAACTTTTGATAGGGTTCGCAGGCCCCTAGTAGAACCAGGTGCAGTGCCGCTCTGTGTTACACTGTAACAGTGTGGACAAGTCCGCACTGTACCTAACGCAAAAGGTGTGGTCCTCTTCCAAAAATTCGAAAAATAAAAATCAAACCAAGATCTAACAAGCGCCCAATCCCACACACATCAAGGAAAAATCAAAAACCAAAACTCAAGTTTCTCAAGTCAAAGCAAAGACAAATCAAAAACCAAACCAAACCAGTCCCCAGTGGAGTCGCCAATTTTTTGGCTGGATAAATCGTTCTTGTGGACAAGACCGATCTCCCTAGTATCTAATGATATCCAGAAACAAAGAGAAAAAACAAATCTACTTTTCTCTAAGCATGTTTCAATTCATAAATGAAAACTAAGAGGTGTAATAGACCCTACCTCGGTCCAACGCTTGTTTGTGGTAGCTTGGTTTCAACATCTTCAAGCAATTTCTCTTTAGATAACCTGCATACACAAACAAACACACATCAAAGAACACTTGCAAAGATATTATAATAAAACATGTTCATAATGAAGATCAAGGAGCTCATAAAATAAACCATTAGAGACAGTTCATTGAGAAAAACAAACTTGATTGTATTAACTTTATGGATAAAAGAACCTTACAACCTTTGTCTTGATGTTGCACAAGTTCTTTCCAGGGTCCAGCAGGAGTCTCCTCTACATTGACAAGCCTCACTCACTCCCCAAATGAAATGAAAGGTATGTGATCTCTCCTCTCACAAGCTCAAAAAGGAAGTCTAATTTCCAGCAGCATTTACCCTCAAGAATCTTCAGCTTTCAACCTCTCCTACAACCAACCCAATGCCTGAATTTATAGTGCAAATGGAGGAAGTTGCAGGTCCACCATTGAAGGGATAAGTTCCTCCTTCAATGGGATAAGCACCTCATATCATGGAGTTAGCTCCCTTAGTTATGGAATGGATGAACCAAGGTGGAGTGGACTTGCCAGCGCAATATTCCTTCTAGAAGTGTCTAGAAGTGACCCAAAATGAGTTTTTAAGAATGAACTCATGCCTTTTTAACTTTTACAGGGGTTTGCACCCATCACTTGACAGACATAGTGGTCATGTTCATAGGAAACATGACCATTGGGTGCAGCACCGCAGGAAATGCTAGGAGAAAGTGCGAAACCAAGATTTGAGATATTTTTAAGGTCTTTCTCCCATTTTCAAGGCTTGACATGAAGAGCTGAGGCTTAAGACTTGCAAAGGAGGTATGTATGAGTGTTGAGGGACTCACACAAACTGTAGAAAGTCATGGTGACAATTTTTTGTGTAACACATCCCTGGTCGAAATCAGAGAGGCAAGTGTCAGAGGGGAAGTTTCTGGAAGATTCTATGATCTTCCACCTCGCAAATTATCCCTGACATTTGTCCATTCTCGCCCATCGCACCCTATAGAGGGGCCATCCAGTATGCATCACACCCTTTACACTTGGAAGGTGATATGCATCTCACCCTTTGCACTAGGCATTCAGTATGGTCCACTTTTGGCCATTTCTGAGCAGCTTTCTGTGGAGAACTTCTGAGAGATGATGTAATTAGCTGACCTTGTTACTTTAGGTAGTGAAGCAACACTTTTAGGGACTTAGGAGCCCTCAGTTTATGGACATTTACGATTGGGGTGCAGTGCCCAAAAATGTCTATAACAGTTGCCCCCTAAAGCATGAGGTCATTAATCTTTTGATGTCGAGTGAAACGCTTTACCATGAGGATCCGAAGTTTTTTTGAGATGGGAGGCGACTTGTAATAAGATACAATACAATAAATTATCTTCATAATATTTTTCATGATCTAGCTGAGGCGGACATTCCCATGCTCAGCATTACAAATTCACTTTCATGTACATAGGACAGACAACCGTCTGTGTAGCAGACTGATGATTTGGACGGATTCATCATCCTTTGATTTGGATGATCATCTGTTCGGCAATGATGTACATTTGATGTCTTTATATTCCTTAATATATCGCAGCCCGGATGGATGAAACTAGATCTGGGGTCTTCAAAACTTGTTCTATCTTCACTCGGAGTACAAGTTGATCCATGTGAAAAATGTTCTGGAGTCGAACATGGAAAGACATGGCCTGATTACTAGCCAATGATGTAAGCTGTTAACAGGCGCGAGAGGAGTCACCAATAATGTCAATGATCCTCAAGGTACTACAGTACAATCCACATGGTACGAAAAAGGGACTTGGCATCAAACACCACGCAAAATCTTCCAGTCGAAGGCCATTGATGTAAACTTGTCGCCGAAAGTGAGAAACTTGCCATTGAGGCATGCAAGGTTCAAAGTACTGAAAGGGGTTGTTCCTAAGTCAACTTCTTGGATAATGCAATGATGTCGACAAGAAGTGACCCGTAATAGGAGGGCCTTAATGAATCCCACATCTACGACACGGAACAGAGCAAATGATTTTGGAGGTGAAAACGATCTGATGATATAGGGTTCAGGGTGGCAGTCATGAAAGAATGGAGCGTAAATGTATTGTAGTGGGTGAGACACAGGTGAATTCTTTGAGCAACTTCTCTTTAACATATCGACGACACTGACGATAGATTGGTAGCATTAACCCCAAATATGGATGGTGTGACAGACCAATGGTGATATGACCAGTGAACGGAACAACCCAACCCAACTTAGATGCGGAGAGAAAGTGTCATGTTCAAGAGCGACTTACTACCAATAAAGTTTCTTCAAGTTTTCTTCCCAATTTTCCCCAGTCATTGCTGACCAATACCTCTTTATTTTTGTCAGGCTTGAGGAGGATAACATATGCTTGTTCTATAATTCGCCCTTCGGTCGAACCTATCGCTATGTTTTAACGAGCCTAGCGACAGTGAAACTCGTTCTCATCCATTTTGACAAGTTTGTCGCTATTAGGTTTTAACAAGTTTAACAACAAAGATAACTCGGTCCTTTTCAGTTTTAGAGAGTTTGAAAGGAACGAAAATGAAACTTCAATGATTATTTTTCGTCATATAATACCTTAAGTCCAAAAAAGCATAAAATAATACGAAAGGGATGAATTTTCGATAGTTTTAACGAGCCGAACAAGACAAGTGCTCTATCTTTTGGTGTAATAATCCCTCAAGTCCAAAAAGATTAAAATCTAGAGGAGGGATAGCACTTCTGATGACTTTAACGAGCCAGAGAGGCCAATTGCTCGGCAATATTTTCATATTTTATGAATCAGTTGAAAAGAGCTTAAAGGAGACTCGTTTCCCGAGGAACGAGTGATGATTTCAGGTAGCAGTTGATTCCAGGTAAGGTTTGGAATTTTCCAATCACGGCAGTGTCATAGGGATGGCTAACAGAATCACTCTTCACAGATGTTCCTCGAAAGGGGTAAACAATCAAATGGAGGCAAATGATCAGCTAAAATAGAGTGGAGGTGATGATGAGAACATGACCAAGGCTTGACAGTTGATGATAATGCATTCACAATGGTTATTTACCGGGGATCGGTTCATTTTTTAATGAGATTAAAATTTGGGGGAAACATTTGCTCATTACTTATGTTTATTTTTTAACGAGCTTGAATTCTGCGTTAAAATTGCTCGTGCCCATTGCTTATGTTTATTTTTTAACGAGCTTGAATTCTGCGTTAAAATTGCTCATGCCAATTGCTTATGTTTATTTTTTAACGAGCTTTAATTCCGCGTTAAAAATGCTCGTGCCAGTCATATAATAAGGATATCTCATCTAAGATGCCATTTTTTATGGAGCTTTCACCTTTTAAAGCTTTGCCCTGGATCCTTTCTTTATGCAAGCTAGGAAACGACCAATCCTACGAGTTTAAAGGGTTAGAGGACCTACAAATTTAAAAAATAAATGGCCACTCTTCGCTTGCATGCAAAAAGGTTTGCATGCCCCCAGGTATAATGAAAAATTTCCAGGTTACCACATAGAAGCTCTTACTTTCGCAAGATAGTTTCCATCCACGTTGCAGATAGAAACACTTCCTAGCTTAGTCCATCTGGACCAGGGTGGTTCTAAAGCCCAACCTCCTAACCTTGACGAGGGAATCTTATTCTGGTATAACTCCCTTTTCCTGTAAGGACGGGTGCTGGACCAGTCATTTTCCTTCGTGGAAACCTACTTTATACCTAGAGTTTCCTTACCGAAGCAGGCCAGGGTGCATGCCCCCTGGGTTTCAGCCATATCCTCCGGAATCACTCGCACTCATCAAGTGGATGGACTGGAGATAGATGAGACATTCCTTGCGTGAAAAGACCATTCAGGGATGGAATTTGACTATTTGCTATGTGTGAATCGGGGAATTATAACTGGTCTACGAGCTTGACCACTCTGTCTTCATGCGGAAAACACATTACTCTAAAGAGTGAGGAGACGACGGCTCCCATGCAATAAATATAGTCATGCCCAAGGAGTAGATTATAATCTAGGGGTCCTTGGACTACCATCACATTCATGTGAACGGTTTTCCTTCTCAAAGTAATGGGAACATTGGGAAGGATCCCTAACGATCAACTTGTTCCTTTGTCAAAGCCTGTCAGATTTCTCATTTCAGGCAGAAGTGATGGCGAACCAAGCACTTTCCAAGCAGTTGAGGAAAGGATACTCACAGAAGCCCCTTCATCTATGATGGTACCAGCCATGACCATTCTGTAAGCTTGTACAATGATTCGGAATAGTACACTAGATGGTAAATGGGGTCTGCCTAGTAGATTCCAATCAAAAGAGGCGACTAGGTTGTTTGGAGGTGGGACCAAATAGACGATTAGACACAACTCTGATGAACTTCCTTCCTGCGATAAAGGAATGGGTGGAATACCCCCAAGTTCATCGCAGTCTGTGTTTACGAAAAGAATTTGAATGTGTCATTCTCTTTCTCTTCAGTGACTGTGTCATTCGAAGATGATCCCTCTGAAGGCAAAACCGGGTCATCTGCCACCTCGACCTTTTGACTTTCATCAAGTATAGATTCAGAGGGTTCATTTTCAATGATAGATGCTTTGACCGACCACAATGGTGTGTCAGTCGGATTTTCAACCAGTGGTGGACTTGGCAAGAGTTTCTTATATCCAGGAGGGAGCCGTCGCGGTGAAGTAGGACAGTCATCCAAAACTCTTTTGGCTTCGTCTAGGAAGGGACAACAGGGGACGGCGTGATCACCTTCACATAGTTTACAAGGAAATTTGTGATTCCCTTTTTGTCTAGATACTTCGCTTTCACTGGTTGATGGTGTACTTTTAACATGATCATCAGATGTTGATGACACCATATTATGCAAACGAGGAGACCAGTCCCTTAAGATCCGACGGATGCAGGGACAATCTCGGTGATAGTGATCTCCTTTGCAAATGACACATGGAGATTTAGTTTTAGACGGTGCGATGTGAGGATTTTCACTAGACGACACATGGTTGCCCCCTTTTGCTTTTGGCTCCTTCTTCTTCTTTTCCTTTTTCTCTTTCCACTTCTTCTTCTCAGTTACTTGATCTTTAGCTTTACCAGCTTCATCAAGCAAAGAGGAAGGAGGAGAGGGAGAAATGAACGAAGTGGAAGGTCAAAGAGGAAGGAGGAGAGGGAGAAATGAACGAAGTGGAAGGTTGGGGGGTAACTCTAGCATCACCTAGTTGTTGACTTGACTGTTCAGGAATTACGGTATTTTGAACAACAGAGGTAGAGAAGAGACATACTGGCAAACCAATCCTCAACCCTGGAAGTGACAATGTGGCCATATGGGGTGCACCAACATCTCCCCAAGAGCAGAAAGGACTAGGATTTCTTCTAAGGGGAAATCCTTGGTTGGTAGACTCCATTTTTCGCAACCTAAAGACCAACGAGGGAATTTGTGATGTTATTCCGATTAAAATAAATTTTAGACGCTTCGACACAACTTGGTTTTTCAATTTCTAAGAGTCGAGAAAAAACAAAAGATGACTCTAGTCCTTCGATTTTTAATGAGCCTGAAGTGACAAGTGCTCAGATGGACCTTTTCCTTTAAGGAGTCTAAAAAGGAATGAAAGAGACTTATATGGAAATCTAGGCAGAGGGATTACCAAACCAATCGCAAAACTGTAGAATACTTTTTAAGGTACGGCAGTCAATCTTCCCGAATGTTGTATTCAGTGCATTGCGATCGATAGGGCGGTAGACACGGCTTCCTAAGGATAAAGGATATAACCTATTATGGTCTCCCAATATATACTTGATGGTACATGGGAGCACAAGTCCATACTGGCACTTGTCGTCTCAAAGTGGAGGAATCACCCAACCAACAATGAAAACAACAATTACCAAGTTTTATGATGCCGAAATACGTCTCTAGCCTAGACTTCTAGATGTTGTGCATTAGGTTCCAAAGCGTTTTTAGATTCATTAAAATTATTTTATAGTTGATCTTGTTTAAAAACTTTTCCTTTCAAGTTCACCGCATGATGTGTATACAATTCCTAAAATGCAATCTAAGATGATAAACAGATGTTTAATCTTCTTTTGGAAATGAAAATCCTAGCTACTAAGGAAAGAGAACTGAGGGTCTTTCAACAAAGACCACAGAGCACTCACTAAATGCACTGTCCTAAATCAAACCAAGTAGTCTAAATGCAAATGCACATGCATGTATTTGTTTTCAGCCTTCTTAATGTATGAATGACAAGAAGAACGCTAAGTGCAAATTTGAATTATTTTCCAAAGTGACAATACTAACAAATTTCTTTTTCAAAATGAAATGAAGATAAGGACAACATTTTGCAATTTCGAAATGAAAATTGTTTTTGACACTTGAAAAACTACTAATTCAAATCACATACAAGAGTAGCAGTACAATCGACTATCAAGAACAATGGGATTCTCTTCTATGACTAAAAACGACACTAGCAACACTTTTAGATCAAGGAACAACAGTCTGATTATGCTACTTCTTTGTAAAAGAGAACTAGAAATGGTGCACAATACACAAAAACACTTACAGTTCTTTGCACAATGGAGGCGGAATGATGGAAGAGAAGAGGATTTCCAAAGAGATATACTGACCACAGATAGCAAAACTCCTGAATAGAACTGAAAATAGTGAAGAAAGAACCAAAGTCTGAAGGTAAAGTTAACCTTCCCTGACCATTGCACCTGTCACACAGGGAATCTAGTATGCAGCACACCTACTGCACACGGAAGTGCAATGCATACGGACTGCCTTGAAGGGAGGGTGTGATGGTACCAGTGCAAGACTTTTATCCAATCTTTGATCACAATTTGCAGTTCAATTCAAGGATATAGGCTGAGTAAGTGATGTTCAGTAAATATAAATCACAGGGAGTTGATCTAAGGAGGTTTCTAGAGCCACCACTTAGGGCAATTAGAGTGTTTGCATATTGATTGTTCAATTTATAAATAAAACCCAGAGATAGACTGAAGCAGCATTGATCTACTTTGCACTTTCATAGCAAATGCAGTTCGAAGGCTAGCTAGCTTGACCTCAGGCTCCGTCTGTAAGTTTATAAAACAAACAAAAAATAGACTAACAAACAATCTATTCGCTCCCCAGTGGAGTCGCCATTTTGTTACTGGGAATAGTGTCCACTTAGGCTGCTATTCCCACTAGACTGGTAGCTATCTTAGAAACAAACAAGTTAAAACTACTTTCATTTTCTTTATCGAAATAGATAAGAGGGAAACAGGGAACAACCAACCCTTGTCTTGTGCTTGGTTCCTTGCTCGGTTCCTCTACTCTCGATAGATCTTTGCCCACTCCTTCTTTGTCTACAAACAGCTTATCAAGAGCACCTGTGGAGTCAAAGAAGCACAATAACCTATCGAAGAAGTAGAGAATATAATATTCATAAACAATACAAGGATCCATGATAATGTATTGACCACACAAATGCATATACAATTCAAACATACATGAATGTAGGAAACTTGAATAGCTTTTAATAAAAGCAAGAATAGCAAAGGATTACAACCAATTGGTTCTGACCCAGCATCACCTCACACAGAAAGC
>APFE030564519.1:3337-13452 GCA_000404065.3 Pinus taeda | reverse complement strand
GTTACACCAGAAAAACCAACACACTTCTCTACGCAAGATACAAGATTCAGCCTCTGGATCTCTGTTGATGAGGATCCATATATAGATGATTGTAGGGGGGTGAGTCAGCTTCTGGGATTTTGATTAGTGTCCTCTCTCTGATAGTTCTTGATTCCACTTGGATATTGATGATCTCTTACTCATCTCTGGTTGAAATCAAAGAGGCAAGTGTCAAAGGGAAAGTTTCTGGAAGATTCTATGATCTTCCACCTTGCAAACTGTCCCTGCCATTTGTCCATTCTCGCCCATTGCACCCTACAGAGGGGCCATCCATTATGCATTGCACCCTTTACAATGGGAAGGTGATATGCATCGCACCCTCTGCACTGGGCATTCAGTATGGTCCAATTTTGACCATTTCTGAGCAGTTTTCTATGGAGAAATTCTGGGAGATTTTGTAATCAGCTGACCTTGTTCCTTTAGGTAGTGAAGTAACACTTTTAGGGACTTAGGAGCCCTCATTTTATGGACATTTATGATTTGGGTGTAGTGCCCAAAAATGTCTATAACACCAATACACAAAATACAATGTCCTTATTCTCCCAAAAGGCTAGCTCTTTATCCAGCATGGCCTTGGTAGGTGGATTGTCATTCTCTCTCCTTCACAAATACCCTTCCATAAATCATTAACAATGAGGGTATGCTTAATATTATTTTATCATTCTTTGTATTTTCATTTTCCAATCAGTACTACTCCAACAATGGAGATAGAGCGCATATTCCATTAAATAAGCTAGAATATGAAGCAACAATATAATTGAGTGCATCACCATTCCCTTGAACTAAAAATAATAACAGTTCATGCAACTTTTTCAATGGAAAAAGAAGAGTGCAGTTATCGCACAAAATTATGTACTTCATATAATGAAAAACTCAAACCAAAGCATACACTGCAAGGTTGATTATGTAGCAATAGACACAAATGAGGACGATAATTTGATGTCAAAGTTTCAAGAGATTATATATGCCACAATGAGCTTATAGAGATCAATGTTTATTTGACTTGTGAGTGGTAAACATGGAGGACTCTTGGGAGAGACTTATTAAAATAACTAGGTTATTGGTGCTTAATAACTAAGAAAATAAATAGAAGAAACAATAGTTCCTATTCCAAACAAATCATGGTCTACCCTAATAAATGTTATTGAATATTGTAAATATAGTTACCATGCAAACTAGTGTGAAAGCAATTGACAATATATGGACACTTTATGTAAAGGAATCAAGGAATGAGAGAAAATTCATAGACATAAAAGCAGTTCCTCTTCCACAACTACTATGTAGCATCATCATAGCATCTAGTTTTAACAAGATTTCTCTTGAACTGAGGAGAAACAAATCTAAACTATCAACTGTAGGTGTTGCTCAATAACAAAGCTAGAAAGATTAGATTTTATTCTTAGTGGTATAGTTGCAAGACTTGAACCTATGACTTTGAGGGAACTATTTATTTTGTTAATCAGTCTCCAAAGTATAGCAATTGCAAATTCCTGACAAGTTGTTAGTATAGATTAGAGAAGGTTAGTAGAAAAGGGAGGGCATGAAAAGTTAGGGAGTGGAGACAAGTAATAGATCTTAGAGATCCAACCCCGCAATGATACAAGGACCTATGATATAGATAGACTTAACAAGCAAAAATGCTAGAAAGACAAAAAGTGATATATCCAAGTGAGTGGCAAATATGTGAGAAGAGTTACATTGAGCAACAGAACTTTGATACCATGTCAGGCTAGGATGGTAACTCCCGAACTTGGATGGATATTGCATTAATGATACTAGAGGATTAAGTGTCTAACATTATAGAAATATTGCATGTTAAGTGAGAGGATAATTTTCATATGGTTAAAAAAATTTGATGGTGTTTTCTTGGTATGAGGGAGATGTGTAATTATTTCCATGCTTAACATGGAGTTGTCACATGGCATATGTGTGTGTGTGTGAAACTCAAGATCTATCATGTGCCAAGAGGGATAAAAATTTGAGAGAACATTAAGACCTCTATGGATTTAATATGTTTGAATGCATGAAAGATCTATTGCTAATATGTATCCTTGTATGGAAATATTTTGTCTATCATTCCTGCTAGTTGGAACTCGAAAATTAGTAATAGTATAAAAATTCATATTAGAATTTATATTTGATTTGTATGTGGAGAAAGATAAAAAAAATGTCTAATATAACATAAGATAGAGCAATATTCTTTCCAAATGATGCACAAGCCTAGATGTAGTTAACTCTTGAATGTGGATGATGGAAATGAGCAAAGACATTAGCTTAGTATCAAAAACAAGCTAAAGAGTGGAAAGATCCATAAAGTGGTCTCTAATTTCATGAAAGGGGGATTTACATTTGCAAGTTGGGACATACAACAACATTCCAGGATAATCCTGCATAGATAAAAGTGATAAATAGTTTAAAATTTATCATATTAAAGCTCCATTTAAAATAAGATTCTTTTCAATGTGCATGGTTTTATAAAATAAATTACTTAAGGTTCCTTATTAAAACGATCTTTGGAATATCCAAGTATGTGTCCCATGTATAAGTATGCTTCAAAATCTATTTTTCCTTTGTTCGTAGATTGTCATTTCTCCATGGAGGTTGGACAACAACCAAAACAATAACTGGAGGATGCTCTAAAATCCGGGTGGGAGGATGACAGCGTATATAAACATCAAACATTACTTTTGATTGTTTGCTAGGTTCTTTAGTTTAAGTAAAAATGCTAACATATTAAATATTTGAACCAAACAAAAACTCGACATTGACTAAAGAGGAAGGATTTAGGAATTTTTGGTGAAGCTTCAGCTGGATTTGTGTATAACTAGGGGAATCTCTATTTCTTTAAAAAGGTATTATTTCACATTATCATATGAATTAAGTTCTGGAGAATCAATATGGTAGAGGTCAAAACCAAAGTTCCATCCTTATCCTTGTAAAATATCCGCGAAAAAGGGCATCCATGATCTTCAAAGATTCAACATTGGCAGTGGGATGGGTAACAAGTCAAACTAGTAATCTAAACATTGGAATCAAGCACCTTATTCATTGAGTGACAGAGCAAACTTATAGAATTGTAACATTGAAATAAGAGCATTGAAGCACGGAGTGAATACCTCCCCAGTAAACACTTGTTTTCATAAGTTATCGCTCTTTCCACGATTGTTTTGGAGAAACTAGAAGATAAATGAACAAACAGTGAAGGCCAATTACGCCTGCTATGTCTTTTGTTTCCTCACTGCTAAGAAACCAGGTTTGAGGCAAGAGGCTGACTGCAAAGAAACTAGGTTTGGGACAAGAGATTTAATGTGAACTTCAGATGAAAATAACATGAAAATAGAAATTATTTTGGTTTTTTTGCCTTTGGCAATGCTAAATATAATGTCAGTGGTTCGTAATTTTCATTATTGGGCAAATTAAAAAGCGAAACTGGAGACATTCATTTCAATGTTTGAGTGCCAATCTGTAATTTAAGAACCCTACCTTTATGCATGGCAATGCAAAAAGCAATGAACTAAGAAATTCTCAATGATTGTTCTGACGATAATGAAAAATATAATATGGAACATAAGGAAAATGAGAAATGACTTTCTGGGAAAAACCGGTATTCACAATGAGATTGCAGGCTATATTGTGTCATGCATGACAATCAATAAAATTCGCTAGCAATTATAACTATGAGTCAATTTAGTGGTGAATTGAAACCCTAATGGTACAAAACAATCCACATAGATGTCACCTAGATCCAAGAATCCACATAGATGTCACTTACATCCAAGAAAATGATCGGATGCCATAGCAAGCGACGAATTCTAGACAGATTTATTCCAAACTTCATGGGCCATTCTAGAAAATTCTGTCGATTGGCATACATATAGAGCCTGTCCATGGTTTAGTTCTGGCTAGTGAGTGTAAACAGTGCTGCTGCGCTCTTGAGCTCACGCTCTGCTACATGCTCCATAGATTGAGAATCTTTCAGGGAAGATTCTGCACTGCATTACAAACCAAATAAAAAAAAAGTTTAGGCCTCCTTCCTCAGCTAGTAAAATTGGTTATGGCTTAAGGAAACAGAGTTTTGCATTGCAAGAATTGAGGCCTTTGATGGGTTTTTGTCAAAATTTGAACTTACCTAGATTCATAGGCATCTTTAGAGTCGTTATAGCCATCCCTGTGCTCATTGTATACGAGCAATTTATTAGGTCTGAGATCATAAGATTGGCGATATAGGGCCCCATTGCCATCATAGGTTCCATAGGGCGATTGCTGCACATAAGGGCATATCCAAGAGGTGGGTAAAGCGGACTGTGACCCATGACCTCCTGTATTGCCTAGAGATTGAAGCTGGAGCTGTTGTTGCTGCTGTTTCTGTGGAACATTGCAATAGTCCCTGCTCTGATAAACCTGATCTAGGAACATTAGCTGGCTTCTCACAAGCTCCAGCTCTTCTCTCAGTCTCTCGATCCGGGTTTGCAGCATGATTATTATACCAAAACAGCCATGCACAGGATCCTTTTCTCTGGCATTGGCCTGGTAGATTATGGACTTCATTGCGTCGCTCTTCTTGCTGTCGTCTACTTGTTTTAAGATCCTCAGAATGTTGCTCACGCCGAACAGCTTGTGAGCATTGAGGAATTGCTTCGGCTGATCCGGTGGAAAGTATGGAGCCAGTGGGCACTCCGCAGAACATTTTCTCCTCTGAAACTTGCATGCAGCACATGCCTGGCCCGTCCCACCTTTGCCCGCCATCTTCGACCTGGTTTAAACACCAAACACGGAGAAAGGCATGAGAAAAACCAGAGAAAAAGCTCAAAAGCATATTTTTGAGCACAGCATTCTGCCCATTTTAAGGGCAGTTGGAAACTGACTGAGAGGAGAAGAGATTTTAAAAGCTACATTAATTTCAAGAATCACAAGATAGGTTTACCCTAAGCACAAAATAGGTTTACCCTCTGTTGGTAAGGAATTGGTAACTGGGTTGGTTTTTTACATGCAACATGATGTGGATTTTGGGCGCTATCTCTATGACCCTAAACCTAGGTCCCTAACCCTAGGTGTTTTTGTACCGCCTTTTCCATAGTTCTATAGACATGGGTAAGTCCAATTTTAAATGTCGAATCTCTTAATGCGTAATGCTTCATTCTAGCAATACTTACGAATTAAACTTCCCCAAGGCTGATAGTTTTTTCTTCTGTTGTTCCAAGGAGGTATCCATCACTTAACATCAGAAAAAAACACCAACTTTTTATGGCTATCCCATTCAAATGAAACTCATACAAGGTTAAAAGATTGGGTCTGCTTCAAGAAAGCGTCCACTGCTATTTTGTGATTATTACATTGATATAACAATAATGATATGTTTAAGACTGGAGTATCATTTGGGTTTATCTGAAGTAATTGAGAGGAATGATTGCGACAGCCAAGTTGAACTCCCACAATTGAACTGAAGTAACAAAGTGATCTTTTATCTAATTGTTTCGAACCTATGATGTATTCCTCAAATAGAATGAAAAATGTTCAAGACTGGATTATTGTTTAGTTAGACAAAAGAAATCAGTCGATATGAAATGCCCTAATGGGCAGAAATTTGAATCGCTCAGTAGCAATAAATGTACGAAATATTTTTTCAAGAATACCATTAGAGTGCTAAATAGCATTTCTTGAATTTGCCACTGAATCTTCCTTCAAAACTAAAAAGCCATTGTTGAAATTATTTACAAACAACGGCAAGCAATTTATACCTGGAAGTTTTTCCTGTCAAGATGTGAATCTACTCCAGCATCACAGCAAACTAAGAGTTTCTGCACTTGCTCCGGAAATTCATGCAAAGCAACGCTATTATTCAAAAAAATGACCTGTAGCAGAAATCCGACGTGCATGCCCTAAATCTCAATCAAAGTGTACACAAAAAATCCGGGAGAAAAATCAGTTGAAATAATTAAAACCTGCAAAACTCTACCCAAACGACTTGAGGGGGAGAGGGGGGGGAATGGGTGTTGGGTTTCTGCGGAATGAAAGGCATTGGGAGGCGAGAAAATGAGTCGACACGTAGGAGTAGGTCTCCCTCAAATATAGGCAACTGCCGGGCACACTTCAAAACCCTAATTCTAACGCCCGCAGTTCCAAGACTGTGGGGTCGGTGGCGGCGAACGTGGACTAGGGTTTCCAGAGCGCTTCTGTCTCCGCCAGAGTTATCGGGATTTGAAATATATATCTGGACTTGCTATTCCTGTAACATATCTCTCGCAGCGTGTTTCGGTTAAACACGGTGGTGGAGTCCAAGGGCGTGTGGTGAACAAGTGATTTGTCGTTGCGATTCAAACTCATCCACGGAGAGCAATATTCGTTCCCCGCCCACAAATTTTCTGGGATTTTCAAATTGCTGATACCATTGAACTCTGCATGAACCTTGCGGCAAGATTAGTTTAGTTTGTTAGTTGCCTATGGGGTTTCGTTTTATAAAAACAACGCGCAGCTCAAAAATGCAACGTGGCTCAATGGGATATTGCTATGCCAAGAGTAACAGAAAGCACCTAATTTTTGGCCTCATTTATTTAAAAAACGCTTCTTTTTTCAATAAAAATCTACTTAATTTTAGAAAAAACTGCTTTATATTTTGGTTCCAAAGGATAGAAACTTTTCCCCATTTCTGTTTTGTAGGCTGAGCTTAACTTCTTGTCGCTTTGCAGTCTTTGCAGTAAAATATTATGGTAGAGGCTCACCAATTTTTAGCTAGAGGATGAACAACGGATTGGAAACTTTCTAGAATATAGTAATTCAGGTGAATTTCATCAATACTCACTATTACCAATAAGCTTAAAAAAAAACCATATATATAGGAAAAAATATAATTATTTTATATTTATCAAAATATAGGATTCTTCAGAGTTAAGTAATAACAAAATTGTGAAAGTAACAGATTTTTTCACAGTTTTTATATTTTTTAGATTATAAATTAATAATAATATATTTATATTTAAACCGATCTAAACTGATAACAATAGAATTTTAAATATTTTTGGAATTTATTTATCATTAGTTTTATGTTTTTTTAAAATTGTAATGTTATAATATTTTTAAATGTTAGAATTTTAAATATTTTTGGAATTTATTTATTATCATTCATTTAATAAATAACAAAAAGTTTTTATCATTAAAATTATTGGAAGAATAATAAAAAAATTATACATTTTCAAAAAAAAAAATCTGAAAATTGAATTTCAAATAGAGTTTAGGCACATAATTTTATAGCCATATAACTATAAAAAGTTTTATTTTCTTTAATGATTCAAGGTTAATGTGAAAATTCTAAATGTTTTTGAAATTCTTCTATCATCTTCCAACTCATAAATAATAACAAATCTCCAATCAATAACTTGCTAAATCATTGAGAGAATTGAAACAAAAAATTATACATATTCAAAGAAATCCAATTTCTACACATCTCAAGGAACTTCACCAAGGAAGTACATTCAAAAACCAATAGTGTGTCTAGGTTCACTAAGGTATGTTAAAGCAAAGTACATTCAAAAACCAATAGTGCATCTAGATTCACTAAGGTATGCTAAAGCGAAAAGGGGTGATGGAATGTCATGCCATCCCCTAAGATAAATGGCACGGGATGAAGAGACATCCATTGAATGTTATGGTATTAAATGGAGAAGGAACAAGGTTTTATTGCCATTAGGTAGGTTTTAAGCCATGGAGACTTATTTGCTAATGTAGTTGGGATAATAAGAAAAGCATCATAGTTGAGTAGTGAACATAGTTGATAGGCTCATAGTGAATTTCTTTGAGGTGCAAATTTATTGTGGCAAAATCAAGTTTTCCATCACTAACCTTTATGGAGTGTGGATGTTTTTGGGCTTCGAATGTTGATCTGGTTTTGGGATTATAAGCTTGTCCTTTTAGGGCCCAAGGCTTTGATATATGGGTTCTATGAATTTTGGGAAAAACTTCATCTCTAGCTCATTTTTTGGTTGGAATTATTATGGAATTTGGATCCTTGGTTTACCTAAATATCTCAATTTTGTAGTCTTACTTATTTGATGCCTAGGACAACCCTAGTTCAAATGACATTTGGTGTTTCCTCTAGTATCATTAAATGCTATCTTCAGAGTGGATTTCCGTTGTCAACCTAGAATTCTTTGCTTTCCTTGGGAACATTACTAGTCTCCTCTGTAGTACTTGTTTGGTTGGTTGGAAGGATATATGTTGAGGGAAGTTTAGGATTTGAACAATTAGTTCATATGCACTATAAAGATGGATGAACTTGATCAACAACCCATTTTTCAAAGAGACATTCATGAAATACACATGGTTGTCCAACACCATGAGGACATAATAAATGGGATCATGACTTCCATTATATTTATCACTTTTAATGTTCATGATTTGGAACATCAATAAGTTTCTTAGAATGAAATTATAATGGACAATTTGGTAAAACAAAATAAGAATATGTGAGCATTAGATGAAGAATGACTCAAAAAAATGGCCATCAATCTTATGCCTTACATCTATAATATCCAATAAGAACTTCTCATGAGGTTTGGTTAGTATAAAATAGCATAAGAAGAAATAGTGCATCAAATGATGATAGCAATACGTTTTCAAAATAATATAAGCAAGCCTCAACTCCTTGCAACTAGGCCCAAAATGACTCCATGTACAAGCATGTGTTTTACTAAATTTGTAATTAATCTATTAATAGAATCGAGTATGTGTTTTACTAAATTTGTAATTATTTATTAATTTTTTTTTACAATTAGGTGTTTTTTTATAGAGTAACTATCATCTAATTAATTTTGTAAACCACAACATTTTATAAGATAGAATTTACTATTAAGATAGAACAAAATCTCTTTTAATTAAAAAAATCTCTTTATTTTTTATTTTTTAATACAAATCAGATTCATTAAAAACAACTATAAAAACTATAAGTATGACACAAAATTGAAAGCAATCTCTTTAAAATTCAAAATGTATTATAATTTATCATAATTCTACCATAAATCTCAAACACACTATTATAATAACTAATCAATATTAATAACTAAAAAATCATTATCCAAATATATTTAAAACCTTAATAACTAAAAAATCATTATCCAAATATATTTAAAACCAGTGCTATTGTAGTGGTGATGGAATTTGTACAAATATTATTAAAGTCCTTACATGATTAAATATGTTTTCTCAACCATATTTAAATATTAGCTATATTTTAAAATTAATGTTATTAATTTAATTTAGAATCAATAATTTTATACAAAAAAATTTAACAAATTTAAAAAAATAAAAAATAAAAATATTTTTTTGCATATAGATTATTTCTCATATATATAAATAAATTTTATTAGATTGTTCAAAACGTTTTATTAACAAATTAAATGATGTGATTAATGCCAAAAAAAACATTGTCTTTTATAAATAAATGAATCCTTATTTTATATATATATATATTATATATATATTATATATATATATATAAATATATATAACAATTTATAGAAAAAAGAAAGAGAAATAATTAACATTGATTCGATCCATTGTCATTTAATATATATATATATATATATTATTATATATATATATATATATATAAAAATAAATTTTAATAGTATAAACTAAGATATTTAGTTATCTTAACTCAATTACTAAATAATTTAGTATTAGTGGTATTTTCTATGATATTAATATGCGATTTGTCTACAATTTTTTGGAAGATTTTCAAGTGGCCTTTTTCGGGTTTAATTTCTCTAAAACCCGGCAAGAATTTATTGAAATCACAAGTTTGATGGGTAACTTATGCACAATAAAAGTGCTAGGGGTTTTTAAGGGTGCTAAACTCATATATAGACTCAAAAAACTAGTTTAAATAACACAAATCAAGATTTCACCTCAATTTTTTTCATCGGATTCCGTCACCGAAATATCCAAACAATCGCACTAAAGAAAACTTCATTAATATATAATGAAACTTATTAAAAAAATGAAATTGTAAAATTATATTACATTAACTCAAGATAGAATTATATCTAAAATTAGAAAATTACATTATTTAGAAACTTGGCAAT